>CANYCX013324047.1:0-12069 GCA_948193385.1 Breynia disticha f. nivosa | reverse complement strand
CTCGTAAACACTATGAAATGGAACAGAGGACCTATTATTGGACGTGGCTCTTCTGCCACCGTCTCTATAGCTACTTCTCACAACTTTCAAACCTTTGCTGTTAAATCAGCTCTTCTTTCCAAATCTTACTTCCTTCACAATGAGCAACGTATTCTTTCCACTTTGAACTCCCCCCATATTGTCGGATACAAAGGTTTTGACATTACTACTGAAAACAATACTCACTTCTACAATTTATTCCTCCACTATGCTCCTTCTGGCACTCTTCTTGACGTCATTCACAATCTTGGCGGCCATTTACCTCATTCCATGATCCACTTCTACACAAAATCACTTCTTCTCGGCCTAAATTACCTCCACGACAATGGTGTTGTTCACTGTGATATAAAGGCTCAAAATATTCTTGTAGATAAACTAGGTGGAGCTAAGATTGCAGACTTTGGTTGTGCCAAGTTGGTTTGTGGCCAAAATGATAATAAAATGTTTGGAGGGACTCCTTTATTTATGGCTCCAGAAGTGGCGCGTGGAGAACAACAGGGTTTCCCTGCTGACGTCTGGGCACTTGGGTGTACTGTTATTCAGATGGCTACGGGCAGAGCACCCTGGATCGGGTTTTTTCATGATCCCGCTTCGGCTCTTTATGAGATTGGATTTTCAGACAATGTTCCTCAAGTTCCAAGGTTTATGTCGGAAGAAGGGAAGGATTTTTTGAGCAAGTGTTTTGTTAAGGATCCTATGAAAAGATGGTCTGTTAGTCAATTGTTGAAGCATGATTTTATTTGCTCCCACCAAGATTCCAATGCTCACGACTCTACAACTAATGAGTTATGCTCGTCGAAGTTTGATGGAAGGAGTAGTAAATATAGTGTGGAGACTCCAACAAGAGTGTTTAGTCGATCAGTTTGGGATTCAACATCAGACTCAACCAGGGATTTATCTTCTCACACCAGCTGTGGAGATTCACCAATTGAACGAATTCGGAAATTGGCAATCTCCAATGCGGAATTCCGGAATTGGGAAAGTAAAGCTGATTGGATTACCGTAAGAAGCAACAACACAAGCCATTATTGGGGTTCAGACAGGCATTTCAAAGATCCAATTGTCACTGTGGAGCATGCAACTCACAAGACTTGCAGAATTGATAGTGTGGCGCTGAGGAGTTGCGAGGAATTTAAGTGTGCGATTAGTTGTAATGAATCAACAAAATTGAGTGGGAATTGCAGTAGTGGTAGTGGTATTGATTGTAGATGCCAACAATTATTGTTGTTGTGCATGCTTATTATTACTGCATGTAATACTTTTTTTGGTGGTAATCAATTAATGGAATTGCATCTCTCTACTTCTAAACTTTTGCTTTTCTCATCCTTTAGGGCCTTTCCATCAATACTTACAGACCATAGGCCTATCTCATGATGCTATAATTCCAATAATTACATTTATGCAATAAGAAAATGGAAAAATAAACGGAAAGAAAGAAAGAAGGATACCTTTTTAATCAGTTGATGAGTGCTAACCAAGAGCATATTACATGGCGACCTCTACTTTATTAGTTCTCCATCTTTTGTATGTAATTTACGTAGCATCTGCCATCCTATTCCTCAATTTCTTATCTTTTGCAGTCTAAATTTTTTGATCTCCAAAATAATATAACTAAGCGTCCAAAACTCTGTTGGTGACAGTTGATTTGATGATCGACAGACGGTATCAACCAACTGGCTTCTGCTTTCAAGTTGCAGTCAACATTGTGCTCTGCACGTCCTCACTACCACAACATGATAAGTTTATGTTCAACCATTGAATTCATCCATCTCTTTTCAACGAAAGAATGAATTCTGTTCGTCAACGAAAGAATGAATTCTGTTCCTCAAGCTTTCTGCTTATGCAGTACAAATCCTAATGTTCTGTCTATTTCATCCATGTTAAAATAGTACACGAAAAAAGGGCAAGGGAGGACAACATTAAAGAAAAATATGCGGTAAAAAAAGCGGAATTATAGGGTTATAAACACCCTATATATATATACATTGAAATCCTTACAAACAACGCACTCTTGATCTCTATCAATAGCCAGTATTAACTATGGCTGACATTGAATTCAGAACTCCAGTTCAAGTTATTGTCGACGCTTCCATCGACATCAAAACTAACCACGATGAAAATAACCTCAAAAACAACCAAACTAAGTCAGCTTCAGAGTCTTCCATACTAAACAGGCTTCATACTGGATTTTTTAGAATAAGCATTTCTCTTGCTAGCCAAGCTTTGTTATGGAAAATTTTGATTCATCCTGACACCAACTCCAAACATGTCTGGCTTGTTTTCCGCCAACTTCCCTCCATCACTTTCCATTTGCTCTGGTGGCTTGCACTTCTTATACAGATTCCACTCTGTCTTCTTTACTTACTCAAGTGTTGTTTTCATTTCAATATGGTGAAACAAGAGTTCTCGCACCACATAGGAGTAAACTACTTGTATGCTCCTTGGATTTCATGGCTGCTTTTACTTCAATCGTCTCCTATCACTATACTTGATTCAAAATCCATTACATATCTTATCCTCTGTTTCCTTTTCACCGTTCCAATAGTACTGCTTGATATGAAGCTGTACGGGCAGTGGTTTACGACCGAAAAGAGGTTTTTATTTGCAGTTGCAAACCCAACAAGCCAGATAACAGTGATAGGTAACTTGGTTGTTGCAAGAGCAGCCGCCGAGATGGGTTGGACAGAGAGCGCTGTGTGCATGTTTTCGCTAGGAATGGTGCATTACATGGTGTTGTTTGTTACACTTTATCAGCGTTTATCAGGTGGCAGCATTTTTCCTGCATTGCTAAGGCCTACCTTCTTCTTATTCTTTGCCGCGCCCAGCATGGGAAGTTTGGCTTGGATGTCCATCTCAGGAGCTTTCGATACCTTCTCAAAGATGTTATTCTTTCTCTCCTTGTTCCTTTTCGTAACTCTGGTGAGTGGCTCTGAGGAATTATATTGCCATCAATTTTATCTAACTAACTGCAGTTCACATTTTTTACTGAAAGCTAACAATTACTTTGTGTGTTGCGTTACCACAGGCTTGCAGGCCTGCACTTTTCAGGAAATCAATGAGAAAATTCAATGTGGCATGGTGGGCTTACTCTTTTCCTCTAACGTTCTTGGCACTTGCCTCAACTGAATATTCAAAAGCAATCAAAGGTCACACGGCAACAGGACTGATGCTCCTAATATCAGCACTTTCAGTTTTGGCTCTTCTAGGCTTGATGTTGCTTACTGCTTTTAAGACAGACAGGCTTTTGCGTGAGGATGATGCCGTACTGAGCTATGCCAAATGATCCAGGGAAGCATGAACATCAATATCACAAAACTTACGATGGGACCAAGAAAGAATCTGACTGTATTGTGATTAAATTAACTGACTAAGAGAAAAGAGTAAGTGAAGATTCAGAAATGAAAAACCTACACATTAATTTTGCATACAAAACAGCAGAATACAAACTTCATGCTTTACAACACATTAAAATTTGATCTAACAAACAAAAGAACTATCCATTCTATCTCAAAGGCAAGTTCTGAGTTAAATGAGCATGATAAAAGATGAACCTGTTTTATATTCCAAGCTTCCCCTTTTCATTTGTATCTCCATCCAGATTAACAATTTCGCAGAATAACTAGCTGTTATCGGTAAATCAAAGTGGAAATCCCACTTGAACACTAAAGGGAAAAAAACTAGCAGTTTCTTGGCTCCTCAAGTGTTCTTTTTGCTGTTTGAACGAGAAAATTTATAATCCAGAGACTGCAATTGATTCTTCAGGTTTTGGTTCTCCTCAAGTAACCGGTCATATTCAAGAAGGAATCCTTCAGATTGCTTCCTTAAAGCAACAGCATTGGCTTCTGCTGTATTCACGTCTTTTGTCTTCGCATCCAATTCAGATTCCAGCTCCTTAAGTTTTGATCGCAGCTTACACATCTCCTCTTCCAAGGCTTTTTTCTCCTCCATTTTCCCATCCTCAAAAGTTCGATTCTGTTTCTTCACAGCTTCCATGGTCTTCCTCCTTACGCGGAGCTCTCTTATGTAATGGTGTAGCCTGTCTATCATCAATCCAAGGAACAAGGAGAAACCTGCATGTAGTCATAGTGAGCTTACATATACAAGTTCAAGAGCCAGAGCTCCAGAAAACACAACGCACGGCAGAAGAATGCATAAAAACTGAAATTCAAACCATGAGAAAAGCAGGACATGAATCTCAACTGGAAAAGAAAAGATAAGACCAGATTCTATCTCCGATACGTGCTGCTTAAGAAGGATGAGACAAATGCTGCTAAAAGAACACAACTGACAATTCTCTTAGAAAGACAGATGCCATATTTCAAAGATAGAATGTTCCATGAGATCATAGAACATAATTATGGAAGTCAGTGATTGATTAAATGCACTGAAACAACTAGCAGAAAAGGAGTAAAATCATGAATACAAGAAAGAGAATGATGTTTCTAATCTGCTATTGCATTTTGATCCTCGTGAAAACATCTAGCAAAAGAAAAATCAAAAGTTTTTGCTATAAGAAATAATTCCCTTCACGAAACATAAGCTTAAAACCTAGAGAGAAAGTAATACCATAACTTTATTGAAAAGTTCATCAAATTCGCAACAGAGAGAAAAAATGTCCTTCCAATATTATCAAAAAAAAAAAAAACCAACCTTATTAAGCTTGATCAGAGACAGTACAGTGCACCCAAATTCATGAATCTATTACAATCTCCATCGAAAAAAAAATAAATAAACTTTCACCCTCAAAATCACATCAAAACACTAAAGCACCAATTAGTCCAGCACATCTCCAATCAAACAAAACAACAAAATCCTACTCCAACCAAACCACCAATGAAACAGTATCGCAAGATTCACAACCAGCAAATCCAACACAAACACTCTAATTTCCCATCATCCAATCAAAAGCAAACAAATTTACATAAAACACAGTAAAATCATAAAAAAAAGGCAATCTTTCTTCAAGAATTACCCATAAGAGTGGCCTCAAGAAGATGCTTAGCCATTAAAACTTGGTCAGTTGGATTCAAAGCTCCATCATCGATCCCACGCTTCTTAATTTTCACCATACTATACACACTTGACATTAACACGACAAAAACTGTTCCAGCCACAGTTTTCACCATTACTGGACCTCTACCACGCTTCACTTTATCCAAACCCATTATAACTACCTTTCTTAATGGTGTTTTGAATAACATTACTATGATCAACGCAATTTCTGCAAAGATCAATGAAAATAATAGCTGGATCATTTTATTTTCACAGAGAGATTGAAATAAAGGTGGTTTTTTGTTTTGGTTTCGAAAGTGGGTTTTGTGGAATTGAAAATGAAGATTACATAAAGGGAAGAAATGAGATTTGAGAGGGTGGTGAAGTTATTGATTGTCAAAGTTTTTTCTTGTCAATGAGAAGTCTTTGTATTAATATTCATTAATTGGACTTTCCGATCTAGTACTCTAAATTTCAATTGATTTCAAATTAAGGACCTAAGTTTTGGTACCACTTCTTGAGCTAGCCTAGCTACATTCGTCTACTAAAAAGTAGAAATGTAAATTTACGATATGATAATACTAAGTATACAATTATTAAACGATACGAATGACACTTTTTTTAATAATTGTATCATCGATAATGTTATTTCGTAAAAAATAATACGACACGATTGCGACACTACTAATATGAATTGCAGAGTGGAACGATATAATACGAAATAGATCTTCCAAAGAACAAGACATTGTTTGAATAAGCCAAATCATTTGGAACCCGACAGATCCACTCTGTTTTCATATCCAAAGATCAACGAATCCACTTTTTTCCTATTTAAATTAAGATCAGTCATTTGTCTCTGTCTTTCACATCGAGAATTCTTTACTGATGAAGAGATGTCAAAAGGGATTCTTACTTCCCAAACGGATCCTTTTATATTATATTATATATATAAGTGCTGATTTATCAATAACACTCAAGAAAAGCACTTCGAATTGTTGATTCATCGCCAAAGATGACTTGTTAAGATTATTCGAGAGTTAAGATTATTTATGAAACTTGTTGCTATCTAACGGAACACTGTTGGATCAAATAACAAAAATATTCTGGAGAAAAAGGCGTAAAAAGATAGCCAAAGGTCGATGAACTAACCAAGTAAAAGCAGTGGTTCCTTGTGGTTTGGTGCAGCAAGTAACGAAAGCATAAGATGATATAATGTTAGGAGGAATTTGGTGATTAATTAACGTGACCTGATCCATCATTAGTGGCAGTTGCAAAGCTAATCTCCCTTTAGGTCACGTTACTTGCAAGTATTTTACAGCTTTATAAAAAATTATGAGCAGGAGATGGCGACACAATCATCTGCATCTTCGTTTCACTTCATAAATTATTAGCTATTATGCAGTGATTGTGTGTGTTCACATGGCTATGCAGCTTCTGCGTTATTTGGTCATTTGGTCTCAATCTCACCGAGTACTCACCAAATTCCAACTAATTTTGATACTTCCAATGCAGAGGAATGTGTCTAAAATTGTTGGTTTCTTTCCACAACCTATTATAAAATTTGTTTTGTGTCCCGTCTGCAATGATTCGAATTCAAACTCTGATAAACATAATGAATAAAAGAATGATGTTAATTGGATTCCATCTATAATTAGTTCAATGAAATGTTTGTCTTTACAAAATCGTTTTAGCTATCAATCAGGACTAGAAAAGCTTGCTTGCAAACTCTTCAGGATTAAATTTGGAAGATGATGCAAGGTTCTTGAGGTCTGATAAACTTCTACCAAGCTGCAATGCCACCTTAGTTTTGAACACTTCACCATTTTCCCTTCTCCACACATTTCTTTCATTAATATTTGACTCGATTGTCTCCTCCATTAGCTTAAAGAAACCAGCATTGCTTCTATACATCTCAAAAACCATTCCAACTTGTCCTCCATGTTCCAGTGCATTCACAATGCTAGCTAAAGCTCCAGCTCCAACTCCTATCATCACTGCCGTTGTGCTCACGTTTGTGCCGGCAAAAGCAGACCCCATGGCTCCAAGAAATGTCAAAACTGGACCTGAAATTGCCAGCATTTTACTAAACTGCAATGCCTTTTTACTTAATCTCAAATAATCAGCTTCGTCTTTCTGCTTTAACACTTGAAGAATCTGCCTCATTTCATCTTCCAACTCTGCACTCCATCCATTATTCTCTGTCTTTACACCAACAGGTTTAGTGTTTTTTCTCTTCTGTTTAGGCCACCAAACTGCGGGTTTCACCTGTGATGGGAATTTTTCAATCATGGAACCTAATAAAGGAAGTGGATATGCTTTATCTAAAGCTAAAACACTCTCTATTGCTTCATTGACATCACTAGTTGTAGGATTGCCAATTGTCAATAGAGTGTGAATTTTCTCATGCAGCTGCTTAAAAAGCCTAGCAGCATTTCTCTGCTCTTCAGCAAGTTGAGATGGCTGAATCTTGTTAATTATACAAAGCATGCCAGTCGCGGCGAGATAAAGCATCGTTGAGGAAACTTGTAGAGCCGAAAGTGGTGAACCAGTAGCATTTGCTGCTCCAATGCCACACATTGTTGCTGCTGTTAATGTGATGCCATTGACTGAAGTTAGCAAAAGATGGTTCCAGTTATCGCGTTGCTCTCCAATGCTTTTATGCATCTCAACTCTATCAGCTACAGCACCCATGATTTCATAAAGCTTTGCAATCACTATTGGGTCAGGACTTCTTGGAGAAGGAGTAGCATAGCCATTGTTTCTTGAGTTGACCGAGTCATTTTCAAGATGGTTAGGTATAATTTTGCGGTCAGTACCCTTAATGTTAATTTCTTTCATCAATCCTGTCTTGGAAAGCTTCGGGATATACAGTGGACTAATACCAATTCCTGGTAAGTTCATTGTTGCTTTGGTCGTTATTTTCTGGCGGAAAGATGAAGGTGTTGAAGTGCAAAATATTTTGCTAGAAGCTTGAACTGTTGCCATGTCTTGGTATGTATTTTGCAGGTGTTGCTATTATTTTGGTAATCAAAATCAGTTTTGTATTGAATGAAGCTAAGAATGGTTGAAGGTTATGAAAGAGAGTAGAGAGAGAGGGAAGAGAATTGGAAGTGAGAAACCCCAATGGGTTCTGGTATGTATATATATGGAGAACGATGTTGAAAACTAAGCAAAGACAGAAAAGGTCAAAAGTTGAATTTGAGGGTTTCTTGTTTGACATTTGACAAGTAGCTCAATTTAGAATTATACAAAATTGGACTGTGTCAGTTTTTTTAAGTTTTTACACGTTCCTGAGGCAGGGAAATGCATAGTAGCAGAGTTCCTTGGTTTGACTTTCAAGCTCAAATGACGACTGGTATTATATTTGTATTTGTTGAAACTGAATCGGCCAACCATTTCAATACAAAATTTACTGCATTTGTGTCTCTTCAGGATTCAATGTATAATATTCTACGATTATGAGTATGCAAAGCAAATTTAGGTGGAATACTTGGATAAATTTTTTGTGGACATTCTTCTGCAAATATATTTTGTTGATTGGGAGAATGAGAATGCAACTCGTTTTCTGCATTTTCTAAGTTTTCACATGTTTCAGGCACCAGGAATATTGGAGGAATGCTTAAGCCTTTATTGTTTGAAACTAAACATTGAGTTGAAGCCTATTATGTCTTCTTCTTGTTTTCATTACAATGGAGTCCGTGTCGATATTGACATTCCAAAACCCAATAACTAGTGCTTGCAACTCAAGTAAATTTTAACAGTTATGCATGAAAAACTGATGCAGTGTGTATGGTCAAATTTCACGACAAGGAAGAACGGTTTCTCTGTTCACATGCTCCTTGGCTTGCAGATCAAAAGCAAGCAGATCAATTTTACTAAAACTTGAGATAATTATTTCTTAATCACTCCTTGAAAATGTCAAAATTTTCAGTTTAAGCAAACATTGAAGACTTGTACATCATTCAAATTACAAAATCAAAGGTCAATGACTAAAACCATTGCCATTGAATATTTCACCAACTCCTTCATACATAATGAATCCCAGGTCTAGGAATAATACTGAGTACATATATTTGCATGACTCGCTTAACCTTTGGTCAGTGCCATAGACCTTGCTCGGAGATTTAGAAAAATTCCCCTGAAAAATTACGTAATATAGGATTGGAGAACGCAGGAAGGAAAGCAACTGTGCATGTATGAGAAACCTACAGATAGAAGCTATAAATATAAGAGAGATCGTGTACATACCAGAAACATGCAACAACACTGGCAAAAATGACACGGAACTGTAGCGGCACGTACTGATGATTTACCCATCCGACTACCGGCCAGAACTAAAATGCAAATTAAACCATTTCATGACTATGCATAGATGAATAAACACAAATCGTATTGCAATATACAGAATGAGAATGAAGAAGTACCGTCCATGATGTGAACTGAACAGATGGATAGTCCTTCTTTATTCTAGTTTTCACATGCATCCATGGTCTTCCTGAAATCAAATAAATACATGCTAATGAGATGTCAAACAGTAAGAAGATTCTTGTCTATATTAAAACATAATATTTCGCACTTAGGTACTCTCTTTATATATTCATATCTGCAACACAAGCACTTATTGAAACTGAGGAAATGTATTAAATTGTGCCATTTTATGTTTGATCAAACCAACATGAGCTTACTTTCAACAACTGTTCCATAGTAAATCATGAAAAGCAGATTGTTCCATGGAGAAGAAGTCAACTGCTCCAGAACAACCTGAAACAAAATTATAGAATTCACATTTTATTTGCCATCTTGAACAATTAATTAAGTGATAGTGCTTCCAACGAGTTTACAAACATCAATACTTTGATAAGGACGTGAGAATTAATAAAACAAAAACATAAATCAACTTATAAGCCACTGGTGATTTCAGAGTTAAGTGGTGAAACCAAAGACATTTTACCTTTTTAGCAACTGTTTTGGTATCCTTCTTCCCCTTGAAAATTCTATCCAGTGCTATATGCAGGAAATGTCCAAATGGTCCAAGATATGCAAACCCGAAAAGCTGCCAGTAGTTATGTTAGGACAGAAGATAATAGAATAACCAAATTTATCAGACTAATTCCAGAATTTTGCTAAAATGTAAATATCCAATCAGCATGTTCACCACTTCTTGTGCTAAGCTCTGGCATTTGAAACTCTCAATGTCTACTATGAAGTGTAGCACTAAAATTATCACTCAAGCTAGAGAGAAACACAGAGAGGAACAATCAATTATATTCAATCAATTGCTAGCTTCACTGAGAAAAATAAAGATAAAGAAGCATTTATTACCACTTTGAGAAGAAGGCGTCTAAGTTGAAGTTTCTTAATACCAGAAAGCTTCTGTGCTGTTATGTCACTGATGGCTGATAATACTCCTGCTGTAATAGCCTGTATTACAAGATTGTTAATGACTTTGAAGTAATAAATTTTCTCAAAAAAATCAAAATAAGAGGTAGAGCCTGAGGCGCCATTTTAACAACAGTAAATTAACACCATTAAGTGCCACAATTCAAAGCAGAACAAAAGAATTACTCTTCAAAGTTTCATTCTTCAATCAATTCTCTCAAAGCTAACTGAACTTGGTTTTCGATTGTTATGAAGATATGACCTATGGGTAAAAAAACTTATGCAAAAATAAGCTAAACATTCAAAAAAATCAAAACTTTTAACAACAGAGCAAAACAAAAGCTAAAACTTAAAAAGAACAAAACTATCATCCATGTACAAATAACCCATAAAAAAAAGAGCAATCACAAACAAAAAGAAAAGCATATAAGCGAAGTGAATTAAAACATTAAACCTTAGTCCTCAAAGGATGTTTCTGCAGCTGGGACAAATAGTGTTGAAAGCCCTTTTTTGCAACAGAGCCCATTATTCCTTATCAGAAAGCTCAAAACTTGAAAAGAGAGATTGCTCATGCAATATATGTATGGTTGGAGTTGCTTTAAGTAGTCCGTGCACATCTCTTATTCTAAAAATTTTTCAGTTTAGTGAGAGAGCATATTCCATAGAGTATGGACGTCCACGTGGCAGTTTAGACGGACAAGTCAGAGTAAAACACGAGAATATAGAATCTTTGCAGAACCTTTTATTATTTTTTAATTAATCATCATTACTATATCTGTTGTCAGAATTTGTAGTCGAAGGGAGGAGTTCCGGTTAACCGATTTGGGAGTGGCGGAGAAAGGTAAATTGTTTTTGAGTGAAGGAAGCTGTTTGATAGTGACTTCTTTCAGCCCTTCTTATCTTATCTGCTGCTATTGAATAGGTTCTTGTGCGGTTTAGCATCAGGAAAATGTTTTCGTTCGGATACAGACATGGCAATCTACGTATGTAAAGTAAAGATTAAGCAACGCACTAAAAACAGTAGGCGGCTTTAACACTGTAATTGTAAAAGAAGAGGAAGACGTGAGCACTTTTGGGGTGGACGAAAAACACACCTACTTAAACTCTTATTACTTAGGTTAGGTCTTCATATATTTCACTCGGGTATAGCAACGTGGGTTGCGCCAAACTTTTCATCAACTTTTTTATTTTTAGATTTTACGTACTCACTAAACTCCTTTCTTAGTTGAGCTAACTTTGAATCATTGGAATAATATTGTGAGGTTTTTTGTTCTTATTTTCTCATGTTAATTCATTCAAGTATTTAATTTTTCTCTGGTTATTTTATTCGATTGCTAAACTAGTCACTTAGTTTATTGATTGTTATAATTTATTGTTAGGTTGAATACTGCATCTGTAATTGTGCAGTTTATTTAACTAGAGTAACGACTGAGAATTACTGTTACTACGTTAGAACTGTAATTCTTAGGAGAAATATTCGACTTCATTAAATATATCGTCGTATGTATATTGTCATGTTTCGTTATCTTTCTAGTTCTTACTGCTATTGGTTGATTAAATTTGAGATCGTATCCAAGTTGCCAGTCAATAAGTTTTAATTAGATTACATGTTTCTGATTAATTAATCATAAGGAAAAATAGGTAAAACGAATATTTGAA
>CANYCX013321690.1:0-10346 GCA_948193385.1 Breynia disticha f. nivosa | reverse complement strand
GTGCGTATTTGTGCGTATAACGAAGGTGGGCAGTGCATGGTGTATCAAATTTTCCCTGTACATGATAAGTATACATAGTGCATTGTATTTTTGAAAGGTTATGATTATGTAAAAAAATTTTCCGGTGTGGATTAATTTCGTAACCTTTTATGTATTGTATAAACTGATGATGTATTTGGGTTTTGGGTTTGCTAAAACTCTGTATAACGGTTTGACGAAATGAAATGTTGGTTTTTAATTTAAATGAATTAAATTTTATTCCTCCGATATTAATTATTTTTATTATTCTTAAATTTTATTTTTATATAAAACAAATGACGTTTAAGCTTGGATATCATTTTGTTTGGAATTTAATAAATATATTATAAAATGGTATCCGAATTTGGGCGTCACACCGAATATGGGATTCAAAGGGATCAAATAGGAAATGATACTTTGAATCATAGAACTATGGAATATATGATTCATCATCATCATGATGATTAGTGTTTAGTAATATCTCAATTAATGATTTTAAAATTTTTATTGTTAAAGTATTTTTGATATTATATGAAGTACAACCATTATCATAGGAAAAACATAATAGTAGTAAAACATCATGAGAGTAATTCAATAAAACTAGACACTTACCTTCTCCCATTGAATGACATCCTCTAGCAATCTCAATTTGCTGTCAAATTCGACATGTTTGGGACCATTTGCTATTTCAATTATGAAATTAAAGTTAGTAGAAGAAACTATGATAATTATTTATGAGTTGCCAATAATCTTGTAAGTTCTTTCATAATACAACTATTGGCAGCAAACCATTAATAAATTCAAAGCTGAACAAACAAAAAGCTCAAAGAAATATATTTCAATAGCAAAGACACTCCTAAAATTTGATGCAATCTCACATTTATAACTCCAATCTTCAAACTAAATTAATATTTACAAAAACATTTAGGTTTCAAAAACAAAGCTTCGTGAAATTATCAAAATCAACAAAAAAGTCACGAAATTATATCGATAAATCAGTTAAACAGAGAATTAAAGTGATGAGAGTGAGAGCTATATATGATAGTTGATCTATGCACTAAAAGAGATTTTGGAATGTGTTCTGCACAATGGTGGTTGATTTTGGCAATTTAATTTTAATATATTTACATAGATAGATTAGATAAACAATTAAAATGTCTATAAAAATTAAAACCAAGTTTTTAGAAGTTAAAAGTACATAAATGCTACTCAAAACTAACATATCCATATAATTCTCTAGTCCATATGTTGTCATAATTTTGTTAAGAAATAAACTTATTTATTATCTTTTATTTTGATTCAATTGTTCGAGAATTTAGTTAGCTCTTATTAAATTTGGTCAAAACATACTAAATTTGGTCCAGACATATTTTTTAATTAGTGAAAACTATTAAAATGTTTATAAAAATTAAAATGAAGTTTTTTAGAAGTTAAAAGTACATAAATACTACTAAAAATCAAAATATCTATATAATTTTCTAGTCCATATGTTGTCAAAATCTCATTAAGAAATAGTCTTATTTATTATCTTATTTTGATTCAATTAATCAAGAATTTAGTTAGAATCTTGTTAAATTTGGTCGAGACATACCAATTTAGTCCAAATTTGGTTCAAAAATGATAAATTTGGTCTAGGCATATTTTTAAATTTAGTAAAAATTTTTACTACTTACCGTCAATTATTTAGCACAAAATATAT
Organism: Breynia disticha f. nivosa; assembly: GCA_948193385.1. Lineage (NCBI taxonomy): Eukaryota > Viridiplantae > Streptophyta > Magnoliopsida > Malpighiales > Phyllanthaceae > Breynia > Breynia disticha. The sequence continues at coordinate 8,629 of CANYCX013321690.1, read as the reverse complement.
TGTTTTTTATGATGTAAAAAAGTTTATTTCATGTTCATTTAACTGAAATTTTGCTCCTTCTTCCAATATTTTATAAATATGTCACTATAGTAATCAAACCGTATAATGCTTTGTGAAGTTGAGATTACATGGAGAGAATTTTGTTCTTACTTTTCTATTAATATCTTTAAATTGAAAATGAATTTTTTTTTTCAAATTGATTGATCCACTCAACTTTTCGATTCCTTAAATTTTGGTTTTTATTTGATTGATATTTTTGATGTAAAAAACAATAATACAATTGCGGCAGTACGAGTTTGTTTCAACCAAATTAACTAAGTCTTTGTTAACTTTCAATTTGATATGAAAGATTGACATATTTTCCTCAAAATTTAGATTCGGTTAGTTCAACTAAAAATGTTTGAAGATATTTGAAAAATGAACCAAAATACATTTGAATATTTTTCCCTTTCTATTAGTTTTAATTGGCATTTTGAACAAGCCAATACATCGTAATTCATTAATTTAGCTAGAAACTTTTTGTTTTACTTTGGTTTCAGTTTTCTCTGTATAATCTCTCGGAGTTGCCGACAGATTGGCAGATTTTGCCACGTGGAACAATCACTTGTTCTTATTGTTGGTCCTACGTTGTACTGCCAACCTCTTTTAGTCACGACTATCTTGTTCCATTGCATCGCTTCTTCCTTCTTTGACGATGCCGTTTCGTGCAAGACTACCATTTCAAACCATACTCCTTAACATACCCCTCTTTAATATAGGGAAAACAATTATCAATAATTTTTTTAATTAATTTTTTAAATTAGATTAACTCAAGATTCAAATTTAAAAACTAAAATGTGACTTTTAATATTACAAGAGTAAATACCAAATTTTAAAATACTTAACTAAGAGTTGAATGAAATATAACTTTTTAAAAGTATTTTATAAGTGTTGTTGGAGTTGTTCTAATTAGATGATATAACTGAATCTTAAATAATAAAAAAAATGAAAATTTTATATTTTGGGAAGATATGCATGCCTATCCTACATGTTAAGTTGGCAACTTATACAATACTGTTAGAAAATGTGACTAGATTCATGCATCATTTGAATTTGTAAATAGTAATGAAATTACTATTGCAATACGAATTGGTGGTCTTATTATTGTTGAAGTAATATTTTTAATGTTATTAAAGACATTTGAGTATATGACAACTATGGAATATGAAACTCAATTAAGAAATGAAAAATATGCTTAAATTTTTTGTTGTATTTAATGTTATTAACCGTATAATGACTTGTGGAGTTGAGATTGCATGGAGAGAATTTTATTTCTACTTCTCTATTGATATGCTTAAATTGAAAATGAAACTTCTTTTCAAATTGATTGATCCATAAAGCTTCTTGATTCTTTATATTTTGGTTTATGTGATTGATATTTTCGACGTAACAAAAAATAATATAGTTGTGGTTGGTAGGAGCTTGTTTCAACTAATTAACTAAGTTTTTGTTGACTTTCAATTTGATATGAAAGATTGACACATTTTGCAAAAATTTTGATTCTATTAGTTCAATTAAAAACATGCAGAAATGTTTGAGAAATGAATCAAAATACGTTTGAATAATTTTCCTTTCTTTTAGTTTTAAAGACTTGATATTTGGTCCAAAAAATTAGTCATAATTTAGACTGACTGGATAAAATTAAAGTGTAGCTTATATTAATGTCTATTATAGTCTTCTACTCATCTGTTATTTTAAATGCAGAAACAAAACTCCGACCTCTCTTTCTACTTTCAAACAAGACACAACTCCCTCCTCTTTTAACATAAATATCACCCACAGTTCCATAAATATTTTTCCTATTGCCTATCCGTTTATCTTTTTTTTTTTTTCCTTCAACTTTCACAATTTTCTCTCATTCATCTCTCTCTTACATGTTTTTATTTTTTCTTGATTTTTCTTCTCTTTTTTCACTTGCAACTATATTAGACGTAAAAAATGTATAAATAAAGAAAAAAAATACTTATTTATAAATTTTAAAGCAACAATATAATTGTAATAAAAAAATCATATAGTGCATAATTATTCTAATTTTATATGAGCTCTGATACATTATTTAAATATAAAGTTATAACATAAATTTTATATGATTATTTTATTTTATGATTGTTATTTATTGATGATGATTCAAATATAATTTTGTTTTATATTATTTTTTCAAGACGCTTTGTACAATTGGTTCATATTTCTATATGTTTTTAGAAAGGCTGGAAAGTTCAAAGAAATATATGATCTCATTCATTGTGTCACATCATAGAAATTAAAAGGTGTGCAGTAGATTATTTATCATGATAAAAATGATATAGTCTTTCTAATGGTGCCAATCTCATTTTCGCTAGACTTTTCATGATCATTCTAAGTAGATTATCCAGCATGAAGAAAAATTGTCTTTCTATTTTTAAATGTTTGTTTAAGTCAAAATTTATCAAGCATTGAAGATAATGACATATTAAGTTGGCTCAGGCATTGAGAATAAAAATATAATTTATTATTTTTGTATTACTATTAATTTTTATTTCAAAATATTATTTTTCTTAACATATTATTATATTTGTGACAAATCAATGTTTTTTATAAATAATAATTATATCTACCTTTAAATATTATTGAAATGTTTCATTTTTAATTTATTATACAAAATTATTTTTGTAACAAATCTATTTGATAAAAAGCTAAATATTAATTTGACAAAAAAAATATACATTTTAAATGCAAAACTAATTGGTGTATGGGGAATAAGAATGCATGTCACTTCTTGTAATTCATTCAAATAAGGTTAAAATGCATGATTAAAAAGTCACAAATACATGATCATGGTCAAATTTATATTTTGAAGTTTTTGGCCAAATTATGGCCATATTTTTTATTTACCCTAGTTTTAATTGGCATTTTGAACACGACAATGTAATTCATTAATTTAGTTGAGAAATTTTTAACTAACAAAAAAGCATTTTTAACTAACATTTAAATTGATAACTGCTACTGTGACGACTTATTTTCTCCATACCATTTATTCCATCCGTCTCATAATACATATCATTTGAGAAAATTTATTTTTTCATATTATTTTTTTATTACTAATGCAACATTTAATAATAAATTCCAATGTTGTCTTTATTAGTTTTATATTTAACACCAACTTAAAACATGTTAAATATATTTTTAATCTGCCTATAAAATCTTAAAAACATTTATTTTGAGGTGGAGAGTGTTTTAGGTAATAGTTAAGCATGAAAAAAAGTTCACGTTCAAACCATCAAAGGAATAATTTTTGTTATTTAGTTATACTTTATAGATCCATAAATGGGTGATACTACCATTCATTCTTGTGTGAATTATAGTGAATAAGACTGTATGCTGGTATACATGACACATTTTTTAGAGTTTGATAACAATTGGTTTGAAGCCCTAATTTTATTCGATATGACAACTTGGTATGTCCTCATATTATTTATTAAAATAATTCTTGTCGATTCAAGTATATGTTCACTAATATTCTACATTTTATTAGCATTTGGTAAGACAACGACAATTTCTTTAAGCTTAGTTAGAGTCTATTAAAATGTTAGAGTAGGTCAAATAATTTTTCTATTTAACATTCAAATTCTTAGGCATTTTTACCATAATGGTTGGACCAAAAAAAATTATTTCAAAGGGTCTTTGAAAAAATAATTCTAGAAATGAGGTGATTTGAAAAAATAATTTTCGAAATGAGGTGATTTGGACACAAAACACATTTCTAGGTTGCAGATACGCAGATTGTCAATGTAGTTCGAAACTCAAAATCGCAGAAGAGAAGTTTTGTCAGTGAGTCAAAATTCAAAACTATGTCCGTAGCAGAAGGTTGCGGGCAAGGTTTTGTCTTATGTGTTGTCCGCAACTTTAAGTCTCATAGTAGTTGTACTTGTGCAACATTTTTCATGCGGTTTGAAGGCATCTGACATGTTTGTCGTGATGCGTTCGTAGTCCGCAATCCTCTATTGTGGACTATATATGACTCTGACATGTCCACAACTTTAAGTTGCGGACTATATGTACGCGTTTCTATGCTGTCTGAAAGCATCTGATAGGTTTTGTCGTGATGTGTTCATAGTTCGCAACCCGCAGTTGCGAACTACTGTTGGATTTGATTTAGAGTGAAATTATAAATTTCGAGAGATTAAATAAGGTCGGTATTATTGTGGATCAATTACGAATTACAGGAGACCAAGCCCAAGGAGAACCCTAAAAATCTTTTCCCTCTCCTTTTCCTTCCCTCCATTCCCACACTACCTTTCTTCTTCTTTTCTTCTATAGCTAAAAATCCACATCCACCATCATTCTCCCCAAAATCCTGCATCTAGGGAGGTTTCAAACTTGGTTTTTGGATTGAAATCAAGGTGAGTGTTCATCCTTACTCTTCATTCCCGTTTTCCCCACAAAACCTAATTTGCAACACCCATAACTCTTTCGATTTAGCTCCGATTTCGGCAAATGAGGGCTTGTTGGAAAGATTAAAACCTCTACTATCCATTATTGCTTATTGTTGATGTTGAATCATTGATTAAAAACTCAAAATCATCTGGAGAACAACTGCCCTGTAAGTGACGAGTTGAGGTTTTGTACAACCGAAGTTTCTCTCATGTTTCGTCACTTGGGTAAGTTTGTTTGGTGAGTATTAAGAGTGTTTTAAGTGTTGGATTGATTGGGTAATACAATGTGGGAGAGTTTGAAGCAAGATTAGGGAAATTTGTTAGGTTTGGGAGGGGGAAATGTGAATTAGGATGGTTGGAGACTTTTGGAAAGTAAGAATCATTAAACTACACCTAAATAAACTTGTATAGAGCATTAATGGTGATTGGTGTAAGGAAATTAAATGTGGTAGTTGGGTTAGTTGGTTAATGAGAAAGTGTTATGAGAAGAGAGGAAGAGTGAGAGGGAGAGTAGCTAAAACAAATGTAAAGGAGGCATTTATAAACATTTTCACATTCATTGATTCATAATTATATGAATATAAATTGTTATGAATCTATAATGTTCATAATAGGGAATCCGAATCGCGGCGGGGACGGTTCACAACCGAGCCGCTAGGTGTTTTTGGCGAGGTAAGTGGATGTTTTATAAATACATTTTTTATTATTATTAAGTTTATGCTGCTAATTTTTTATTTTGTTATTAGAAAAAAAATTAGTTAATTATATTAGTTAAAAGTGTTTATTTAAAAGCAATATTATTGAAATAAGACAAAAAAATATTGTTTATCTGTTAAAATAACGTTGAAATATGTATGAATTAAGTATTATATTTGTTTTGTAGAAAGAATTTTTTACATAATAAACTTCAATAATTTTAACAAATAAAATTTATTTATGGTGTAAAATAAATAGATGACAAAATCACTTGCAGTATTTTATGGAGGTTATGTTGTTAATGGAGAGAGCGACGTCTATTTTGTTGGTTGAAGCACAACAATTGTTTAATTAAGTGAAGAAGTTCATAATTATAGCGTTTTAGTAGTATTGTTAAGAATGTGATTGAAGAGAACTCAATAATAACAAGAATTGCATTTAAAAATCCTATGGTATCGCAACATGGTGACCTTTATTTTGGACTAGTTGAAATTAATTAAAGATGATAGAATAGTTGAAAATATCTATAGAGCGACGAGTCATGTCCCAGGATTGTCATTTATTGAGTTGTTTGTGGAGTATAATGCATTGGATGTTTTACCTTCTCGAACATCTGTTGGACAGTCGTTAAACTCAATATGAAGAAGGTAGTTATAATGAGTTGTTGCTTGTTTTGGTAGGCCTACTTTGCCAAATGCCCACTCTAAGTAATTTGACAATTAATAATGATAATAGTGATGAACAGGAGGAAGATGAATGTGCTGATGCACTTCATGGTTTGAATGAGGATGAGGAAGGTATTGATTTCAAATATGAAGAAGATGAGGTGTGGTTTGACAAGGAAGATGAATTTGATGAAGAGCTTGTTGTATCTGCTATATGTGAAGATGGTTTGCATGAACATTTTTTGAAAAATAATTGTATTGATTCAACATTAAATTTTTTTCTTACTTTTCACAGATTGTTTGAGAGTCGTACGATCAGTATATATTACAGTCTTCCTTCATATTGCTTGGATGGACAACATATGTGGACAACATTGATAACCTTAATTTGCATATACATTGTGGAGTAACATCCAGTTGATAGAGTGATGCATCAATTTGGTTTCAATAAAGAATTATGAGTGCTCCACTCAATATAGAGAATCTACATCAGCCGGTATCCAAACCCCCAACTTTTCTATAAGGACGTCAACGCGAGAGAAGACACCATCTTGGGATTCAAAATCCAACTCAATCCCAGCTAAACAAAGTACCGTCTCTATTGTCTTTTCACAGTTTTGGAGAGTCATCTATAAGAAAAGATCTCGGTCCCTTGAATTGTGGTAAAATGTTTCAATATTATTATTTTCAAAGTCCATCACATAGGTTAAATGTCGGTTAGTCCCAGCTGCAATCACAGCTTTTTTCTCCCCATCCTTCAGACATTCTTTATTTCCTTCCTACTCTAGTCAGGATCCATTTATGCATCATCAATCATTTAACTCCTATCATAGAACTATGCATATGGACACTCCTACTTTTATGCCCCATGACAACGTACAACATCACAATTCACTTCGTCAGTTAAAGTCAACCCACATTCCGATGGATACTGAATGTCACCAACAATGATACTATGCTGATCTTTGAACAGTAGTTCGAAGAAATTAGCTATACGGTAATAGTTTATTTTCATAGTTTTCTCTAATTTTTCCATATTTAATATTATATCCATGAAAATATCTTAATTTTTTATAATAATAATTACATCAATTTTTTATATATTTTTTTCTTTAATGTTTGTGTAATATTTATTTTATTATTATTAAATATTTTATATTTTTTTATTTTTAACAACTTTTAATACATAATTATTTATTTTCACTCTCTTTATAATAAGAATTGTGTGTCATCACGGAAGGGTTGATGTAACTATAGTCCAAATTTCATAAGTTTGGACTACAAAAATATACCTTTAAATGAGAATTATTTTTTTACCTTATTTTGAGAAATAAATTTTATTTCATATTGAAATGGTTAAAAAATAATCTTCATTTTTTTTAATAAAATTCTTAGATATTCATTTATACTGACAAAATGAAAGATAAGGACGGTATTTCTGTAGTAGTATGACCTTTTCTGAATCAAAACAAATTAGAACCATTTAGGAGTAGTGATGTTATCATGAGAGTAAGTTGTGTGGACTAGAACTAAATAAATAGGCAATGATTTTATCATATACTAAAATTTTGATTTGACACTTCTCCAAATCACTGAATGTAGATGTGTAAATGGTCAAAGATATATATGTATATGTCCAAGAGCATCATCGTGGACAAGTTAGGCATAAATGCTTCCTTTAGAACATGTGGAAGTACTCTCAACATTAAAGCTTAAGATGGTAAGCAAATTAAGATATCTTCTGATTTTGAAGGGTATGCAAATATATATGAGGATTCAACTTATTTGATTGAATTAAAAACTTGTTGGTTTCCTAACTCAAATTCGGGTTTTTTTTGGACGTTATTCAAACGAAACCGTAAGAAGTTAATTGTGTGAAAGAAAGCGTAAAAAATGAAATATGCAAATGGATAATGTAAAGAGAACAATTGCAAAACGGCAAAGCTAATCTTGTGGACAGGAAAGGAATAACAAAAGAAAAAAGGCTTAAATAAAAACAAAGCAGGAAGCACGTTATGAGCATGACAATGATGACCTTGTTTTTGCCATAGTACCCGGCAATTTCATGCAAGACTCCGGTGTCTTGGAAAGAAGGAAGGTGAAAAAATTAAAGTGGAACCAATTAGGTTTGGTTTCGATTTTATGAATCTTAAAATTGTAAATTGTCAATTTGGTTTATTTTTAGTGGAGAATGTGACTTGAATCGATGAATTGGAACTAGAACCGTTAATTTTGACCTGCCAGTTCTAAAATTAGAATTGAACTCAATAGTGGACTGAGGGAAGGTGCTCTATGCACTGAAGACAGAAGCTTTCGTGTGATGTAATTTTAAAAACATGCGTTCATAAGTTGAGAATACATCACAACACTATTGAGTATAGTGTGTATAAGCCGACCAAGGGATGAAAAATGATTAAAATTGAAATTGATCTCAATTTTTCTTATGTGAGACCCAGTAGCAGTCAAGTGGATTTCTACATGTTCCTTTCTTACTTTGATTTGATATTATTGTGAAGCATGTGTCATAGTGTTTAATTTGATTAGATTGTACAGATAGGCTGCACTAGCTATGAGTGGGCAAGCATTAACTTTTTGGTTAGATGCTATGATATATGGTGGATCAATAGTAAAGGAGGAAAATTATTTCCGAAGATATCACTAGAGTTCATAACGCTGGGCCCAAATTACTGTGTTCTTGTGGGAAATTTGACTAATGTGATTAATCACTGTTTCTTACAAGATATGTAATTAGTGTTTATGACAAAATTTCGTGAGATCAAAGCGAGTCGAAATTGGTGATATTAGGAAAGTAATCTA
>CANYCX013320519.1:0-10227 GCA_948193385.1 Breynia disticha f. nivosa | reverse complement strand
CCGACCTCTTTCTTAAAATTAAAAAAAAAAGAAAAAAAAATTGTCTCCTATAGGACCCATCAAACGACAGTCTAATAATAAGAAAATGAAGTTTCTCTGAAAGCTCTGCATTTAAATCTGAATTACTTCTTATTTGTCTCTCAGCCATTTATGAATATCAAATTAAGATATTGTAAATTGATTGAGAAATGAATATATTAATTGAAAAAGTATGATCGGAGATAAATTATGTCTTTGAGTAAGAGCTAAACGTAAGAGATTTGAGAAAGAGAGTAGTTTTATCAGATAAAATTATGTCTTATCAATGGTTTGATAAAAGCTTTTGTGATGTAATTTCCACTTTCCCAAATTTTGATGCAGCAACATTTTTGAGAATGCTACCTGGATTTTCATGTGGTCCTTGTTCGCCGACTTGGATAAACAGTGTAATAATGATGAAGAAGCTACAGCTAATGCAGACTCTGTCCAAAAATGGAGGTCAGCTCTATCAGAGGTTGCCGGATTAGGTGGATATCGCTTGAAGGAGTAATTTGATTTTTTTTTTTGTTTTTGTAAATTAACATTTCATATAATTTATTCACGATTCAGTTTGAACGTGTTGATGACAAGGCATTCGTATCCTACAATCACATATTCGGACCCTCGCCAGTCTCCTTGGAGTGAAGCAGATGTAAGTACCACTGTAAATGCTAATAGTTTGCTCATGAGTTATATCTTCGACAGGGAGCACGAGTCTAATTTTATTCAGGATATTCTCAAGATGGATCTGAAAATGTGGGTTTTTTTAGCAAAAAGGTAGAATTTTTTTTTATTAGCAAAGTAGGTTTAAATTTAAAGTATGTAGCAATTAGGGGTCTTTTTATTAAAAATTATCTTATTCAAAAAATATTTTTATTTTTTTAGTAATTATAAATTTATTATTTTTTTGAATTATTTTTATATTAATAAAAATATATTTATATTTTTATGTTATTAGAAAAATTTATTCAAAAAAATATTTTTATATTTTAATATTATTAGAAATTATCTTATTCAAAAAATATTTTATATTATTAAAAATTATCTTATTAAAAAATATTTTTTTGAATAAGATAATTAAAAATTATTTTATTCAAAAAATAATTCAAAATATATTTTTATATTATTAAAATTAACTTATAAATTTATAATTACGTCACATTTAAATAATTTGTTTCAATTTAAAAAAATAAATGAAATAATCTATAAATAAACCAAAAGAAAACTAAATGAAAACAAAAAATGCACAAAAGAAGAAAGTAAAATACAAAAAAATGCAAAAGCGTATTCCGCCTATATGTGGGGGAATACACTGTTTATGTCAGAAAAAGTGGTTAAAAGACCCCTAATTGCTAAATACTTTAAGTTTAACCCCACTTTGCCAATAAGAAAAAAATTTCTACCCTTTTGCTAAAAAGCCCTAATCAACAGAATCCAGAATTTACAGCCTAGTACAAACATGAACAACTTATGGTTAGTTGGATAATCTGCTATGTTTTAGAGAATTTATTATAGCTGATTGTTAGTGTTGAGTCTGCTCGTGATGTTTGGTATAAGTTTGCCACCATATATGCCTTCAAAACTTGCTCTCAAATCTGAAATTTACGTGAACGATTATCAACTTTATCTCGAGGTACGGGTGCTATTTCTACATATATGCAAAAAGCTCAATCCATTGTAGATCAACTAGCTGCGTTTGATGAACCTGTCAAGTCTGATAATATAAATGACTATATTCCTGCTGGTTTAGGAATTGAAAATCGGTCATTTGTCTGGGATTTACACGCACGCTATGATAGCATCGGTTTTGACAATTTATTTGGCCTCCTATTAAGTGAAGAGATGCAACATAAAAGAGATGAGCACATTACAACCACTCTCAATGCCAATGCTAATATGGCCCAAGTTATAATACTTCAGAAGCTACTGTTCAGACTCCACAAGCCCCACCATCTGCTCACTACTTTTTGCGAGGTGGCTGTGGTGGTGGTAGTCAAGGAAATTAGGGGTGCACAATATCGAGGAAGAGGCAGACAAAATAGCTCTTATCGGCATCCACCGCAAATCAATTGCAATCTTCAGTGTCATACATGCGAAGGGCATGGTCACATCTCTCTTCAATGCCCGTCTGGTCAATCACCATTGATAAATGTCATTTTGTACCTATATTTCATATCTGTTTTCATGACATTTATCTAGTTTTTCTGCTAATTGAGCATCATTTCAGCTTAATTCCTGTTACTTTCGTGTCTCCAGCTCAATTGTGGAACTTCGAGTGTAAAAAAGGCAGAATTCAGACCAAAACGAAGCAAAACAGCGATAATTGCGCGGGCAGAAGAAGCAGACGGGATGGCGAAGGAGCACCCAAGGTCGTTCGCCAAACCGTTCTATCTCTGAAAGTTTTATCACAAGTCAGAAGGTCTGAACGGGATGACGAACGTTCTACCTTAAACCATTCCTAAGTCCGTTCGATGCTACTGGAATGACCCGAGAATAAAACGGGATGGAGAACGGTATACCTCAAACTGTTCCCCAGTCCATTCGATGCTAATGGAATGTCAGAGAGTAGAACGGGATGAAGAACGATCATCGTTGGTCGTTTCCCAAACCGTTCCACTTGGGCGAATGCATAGAAGCATTACGTGAACGACCCATGAAACGGTTTGCAGCCCGTTTTATGGGTCGTTCCCAATTAATTCTGACTGAATTAGGGCTCAAGTATAAATAGTAATTTGAAAAGAAATACAAAGGAGCTTAGAATTGTAGCTGTCATCTACAACTAAGGAGAGAACCCAGTCAGAGAACACGGAGATTCGAGCCAAGAAACAACCGCACAACAAGATTTCTACATAGACCGTAGGATCACTAACCTTTGTAAGAGATTTCAATGGTTTATTTTCTAGTCTTATTGGATATCTGTTGTCTTAGTTGTTCTCTTTGCCTTAGGATGAACTAACTTTCATATGGATGCCTAGATGAGATGATTCCTATGGTGAATTACGTGTTATGATTTTGAATTATTATTATTGTAATGGATTTATTGAGATTCAACCATATTGTGTTTTAATTGCCTGATTTTGAATTAGGTTCTTGACTTCAATTTGATTAATTGAGAAATTGTCAGTTGGATTAGGTCTTGCACAGTTGAAAGAAGTTGCATGTGGTTCTAGAGATAAAATCACAGAACTTCTCTGTATTAGTGTAGAGCTAATAGATGAACGTATAGAACAGTAAAGATGGATTAGGGGTTTCAGTTTAAAAGAGATTTTGGCTAATCAACATAATCTTAGTTGTTAAATTAATCGAGAGATACTTTAACATACAGTGGACGTTCCCGCAGTCCAATATTCCTTAATTTTCAATGATGATCGAATTGTACATGTATGAAATCTTAGGATGAGTTGAGTCTAGGTATCTGCCTTTTGCCTAATCAAATTTACCAACTTCTTTTGTGATAGTTGCCTTCTTAATTGTCTTTGATCCATTCAATTTTAAGTGTTTTGTTCTTAGTTTATAATTATAATTCACGTAGACCTTTTTTATTAGATTAGATAATAATTTAAATTGATAGTATTAGTACTTGACCGTCTCTGTAGGATCGACACTCGATATTCCAGTGTCTATACTATTGTTCGGTAGGTATACTTGCCTAACGAGCCGTGGTTTTAGTATCATTCGGTCGTATCAACCATCTGACCCTTCTACAAATGTTGTCATCACACCAAACCCACATGTATCGTAAAATTGAATTTTGGACTCTGGGGCTTCTCATTATCTTACACCAGACTTTGATTATTTAGCAATTCATTTAGAATATAATGGTAGTGATGAAGTCACAATTGACAATGGTACAACTCTTTCTATATCTCATTATGGTTTCTCACCTATGTTTGCATGTTAAAACACACCTTTATATATGTCTAATATTCTATGAGTAGCACGTATGTATCATAAACTCTTATCTCTCTATGCTATCACAAAAGGTAATCAAGTTTCCGTTGAAATTTTTTATGATAAATTTTATGTGAAGGATTTACACACAAGGAAGATTTTGTACCAAGGGGAGAATAAAGATGGTATCTATATGTTACCTCTCCAATGTCGATTACTTGCGTCTCATTCCTCACAAACAAATATCTTCATTTCAAACATGGCATCGACGACATAATCACTCTAATTATCCTATTGTTTATCAAATTGTTAAAGACAATTCTCTTTCTTTTTCTAGTTCAAAAGAATCTAAACTCTGTCATGGATGTTGTGTTAATAAAACCATAAAATGCCTTTTCCTGTTTTATCTTTTAAATCCACTAAGCCATTAGAGTTAATTTGCAATGGTATTTGGGGACCTTCCCATGTTATTCCAGTTAATGGTTCTTGTTATTACTTATTGTTTCATGATCATTTTTTCTAATATTCTTAGATCTATTTCACCAAAAATAAATCTGAGTCGCTCACTGAGTTTATCAAATTTCATCATTTTGCAAAATTTATTTGGCACAACAATAAAATCTTTCCAAGCAGATTGGGAAGGTGAATTTCAGGCTTTAACACCATATCTTTACTAAACATGGCAGTGCTCTGTATAGTTTCTGTCCATATACACTTGAATAAAATGGGCGTGAAGAAAGAAAATACCACCACATTGTTGAAACTTCTCTTTCCCTTCTTCACACTTCCAAAGTTCCCATGAAAATCAAAATTATGTCTTTGATTGTGCCAATTATATTTTCAATAGGTTACCTACACCACTTTTAGATTATCAGTCTCCGTAAGAAGTTTTGTATGGTAATAAGCCTAATTACAAGTTTAGAATTTTTTATTGCTTATGTTATCCCTGATTACATCCTTATACCAAAAATAAACTTGAGCCAAGATCTTCCAAATGTGTCTTCCTGGGATACAGTAAAATATAAAAAAAATGATTTTGATGTCTAGATATTTCATCCAAAAAAGTATTTATTTCACGTCATATTCAGTTTGACGAATCTACTTTTCCCTTTGCAGGTCTGATGGCTCTTAATTTTCAAGCCCCATCGCCCATAATACCAATGACACAATTGATGCCTCTCCTACTTCAGCTGTAATAGTCATCTTCTATGAATGACCACCCTCCATGTGTGACACTCACTTGAATATGCAACAGCCTTCAGCTGCATCGTCTTCACCAATAACATCTCCTCATCCCAGGTCGTCTACTCCAGCGAGTGTCATACAATCTCCTCATTCAACACCACGGTCGACACATCATCAGCACTCTCCAAGTAGTGATCTTTCCACCTGATCACTGGTTCTCAATCTTATTGTGGATCTTACTAATGTGACTCAACCACAAACAACATCTAGCATAGTCACCTAAACTCACTCCACGGTGATACGTCAACACATAGGTTCACTCAAACCATGTTCGTTTGTTGTCACTCTCAACATTGAAACAACTCCAACTTTCTTCACACAAGCCAACAAATACTTACATTGGCAGAAGGATGTGTTTAAAGAATATGATGTTTTAGTCTGTAATGGTACATGGATTCTTGTTCCTCCTAAACAGGGCACAAACATTATTGGTCGCAAATGGTTTTTTGCGAATAAAAAAAGAATCTTGATGGTTTTATCTCCCTATACAAAGCTAGATTGGTCGACAAGGGCTTTAATCAATGACCAAACATTGATTACACCAAAACATTCAATTCCATAATTAAACCAATAACTTGGAGGCTTATTTTATCTATTATTATTGGAATGTTATGCAACTGGATTTTTCAAATACATTCTTAAATGGTACTTTGGATGAAAAATTCTACATGACACAACCAATTGGTTTTATTGATTCTTCTAAGCCAGATCATGTGTGCTTACTCAAGAATCTATTCATGGCCTCAAGAAATCTCCTTGAGCTTAGTTTACCTGTCTACGTGATTCATTGATTAAATTTGATTTTATTGGCTCTCACACTGATTAATCACTTTTTATTATGCCAAATATGGTTTCAAGGCTTATTTTTTCATCTATATTGATGATATTCTCTTCACCAGCTCTTCTATAGTTTTATTGAATGAGTACTTAACTTATTAAAGTCTTATTTTGCTCTCAAAGAACTGGGCAAGTTGCATTATTTTCTTGGTATTGAGGCACAATTGGATTCCAAAGGTGTTTTCCTCACCCTATTAAACTATGCATCAGAAATATTGCATGACACGAACATGGCTTCCTCTAAACTGGTTAGTACTCCAGTTGACTATTCACCATCAAGACCAAAGGCTAATAAAGATCCAACCGACTTCACTACTCCATTGAATCCACTGTCTATCGACAAACTTTTGGTAGCATACAATACTTGTGTGTTACACGACACATCTCCTATCCTGTTGGGAAAGTCTCTCAACATATGCATCATCCTACACTGTAGGATTGGGTGGCAGTCAAAAGAATTTTTCTTTACATTGTTGGCACAACTTCCATAGGAATATATTTTTGACGCAGCAATAACTTATCACTGTCTATTTACTGTGATGCAGATTTGGCAAGTGACAAACATGACCACAACTCTAATTTAGGATTTGCAATTTATTCTAGTACTTAATTTCTTAAAGTTCAAAGAAGCAACGACTTGTTTCACGCTCTTCAACTGAAGTAGAATACCGATCGATTGCCACTGCTACAAGTGAAGTTCTTTTGTTAGTGTCTCTTTTAAATGAAATTGGCTTTTCTCCATCTATTCCTCCAAAGTTATGGTCTGACATTAGGAGCAACATATCTCACAGAAAGTTCTATTTTCATACTCGGTCACAACATCTTGAGATTGAATTTCACTTTGTTAGAGATCTTGTTCAAAAGTAACTCTTACATGTTGGCTACATTTCCATTAATGATCAAATAGTAGACTTATTAACAAAACCATTGTTAAAGCTAAAGTTTCAAGGTTATCGAGACAAGCTATCATTGTGTTCCCTCATCGTCAACTTGAAAGGAAGTGTAAGGAACTGTACTGCAAGTACAGTTCTATATAAGGCACAACTCTTATACACTTGTATATCTCTAGTATTCAAACTCTTATATGGCTGTGTAAATGTATAAATATACACGTTTGTGATCGATAAGGAACACGTTAAAGCCATCTTCCTGTCACTACATTGTTTATGTCACTCATCATTTTTGCTTATTATTGACCCCTAAAAATTCGTTTGAGTATAATACATGTGTGGCTAATAATCATGTAATCTCTTCCTACTAAGAATATATGATGCATCATGTGTATATTATTAATTGCACCAAAAGCCTCATTGGATAAAAATAATTAATGAAAAATTATTCAAAGTTTACATAGTGCAAGTGGTTAGTTTCCACATGACAAAATTAGTTACTAATAAAGATTATATAAGAACAAAAAGATCACATGAAAAGGAGATATATACAAATTCGACATCTATTATTTTTCTTATCTTTTAGTATTCATAGTCTAGTCTTAATGTAGCTTTAGTGTCATCATTTATTGCTTTATTTTAAATTTCAATCTTTAACTTTTCATATCAAATAGAAGTAATGATAACCCTATAGTCATTTATTGCTTTCCTTTAAATTCCAACCTTACTTTTGCATGTCAAATAAGAGTAGTTGTAACCCAATTTAAACACTTGTTCTTTAAATTTTCAGTCTTAGTTATTTATTCTTGCCACATTTTGTTATTAACAATGTCGTATTCTTTTCAAGCAAATCTTATTTAAAATCTTACGGCTTCACACATCACTGAATCCACTTTGTGGTCAACTTTTTATATTTTTATTCATGAACAAAAATATCACGCATCATGAGTGAATAAATTACATGTGCGAATCCATCCTAAAAAAGACAGACGCTTATCAAATTAATCTAAGTTTTTTTTAGAACAAACTGGACATAAAACGGAGAATTACATATGGTTGAAAGTACACAAAATTACAGGACACATTTAGCTACAAGTTTTTGTTTATCCCATTTTTTGTATAGAGAGAAAACAGGAAACAGAATGTCATCGTTGTGGTGCGTGTGCGAGCGTGCCAAAATATTTCAATATTTTCGAACTTAAAAAATAAAATGATGTTAGCATTAAAATTGCGTTTGTGATTTGGACTTCTAAATCAAACAATTGCATTGAAATAATAAAGAAGGTGACTCTCTTATTTCAAAGATCTTTGACTCAATGATAAAACAAGTCGTCAATAGCAATAATTACAATAGAATGAAAGTAAATTATAGGGGATTTGAAATTAATTATTTGGAATAATAATAACAAGTGTAAAACTAAAAATAAACATCTTAAAAGACTAAAAATAAAGACAAAACTAAAATAGCATCTAGGGAATGAGAAAACAGTAATGGAGACTAGGGGCCGAGTGTTTTTTTCATGAAAAAATGTTTGGTGACGCAAACTGAAGGTTGAATATTGAGAAAGAGAACCAAGGACTAGAAAACAGGGCCAGAGGTCGAAGGATTTTTCCAAGAAAAAATGCTTGGCAATGTAGACTGAAGGTCAATGATGCAAACTGAAGGGTGGAACTTGAAGAAGGGAGCCAGAGACTAGAAAACAGGACTGGGGCGAGTGCTTTTTCCAGAGAAAAATAGATGGAAACGTGACCTAAAAGCTCAAATGTAGACTGAAAAACTAGGAATTGAAATGGAGGCTATAGAACTGAAAAATAAGATTAAGGGACGATATACTGTAGCTAAAGTATACTACAATATCATTGATTGCCCTTTTTATTTTGGCAATCAATCTTGGTGATATTCCTTGTGGACTAAGTTTTCAATATTCTATTGACCAAGTTCCTTTTGGTGTTGTCCAGTGACTTGTGTTTCTCATTCCCTGCTGGATTTATTGACCAATTAGTCTCTTGCTTTCAATATTATAACCCTTGGCTTCCAATGTACTAGCCCTTGGGGTAATTTTTTAGTGAAAACAGTTCTATGTTTTGCCCTTCATAAATTTCTTTCTCCAAAACAATAAAAAAAATCAGATAGAATATTTTTTTGAAAAATAAAGTCTCCAAAGCAATATATGAAACAATTAATAGTAACGATGAAACGATTGTACAATATCAACTCAAAGATTATAGACTTACAATTTGGTATATTAAGTTAGTGAAGAAGTCAGAAATAATTCATGGTGGGTGCATAGTTGATGGGCGACGTAGGCGATGGATCAGAGGCTTCGGAGGAGGAAATGGATGGTGGTCTCCTGAGAGGTGAGGAGAAGTGAGGTAAAGTCGTGTGAATTAGGAGGAATGACCACTGTGTTACTTTGTGTATGTGTTAAATCGATTTGGTTTTTTTTTTCAAATGAAGGGATCAAAAAGACTATGTTTTGGTGAAATCGTTTCATTTTTCATTACACGAACCAAACGCCGTTGTTTGGTTTATGTAAATAAAAAAATACAATCGATGCTCAAATGACATTATTTTTAACGGGAAATTACGGGAATGTCCGATTTGTGTTTTCAATTGTAGGAAATGCTAGGGTATGTTTGTTCATTTCTGTTTATGCTATTTCAAGTTTTGAAAATTTAAAAATGTCCGATTTTGAATTTACAATTATAAAAATGTCAGGTATGTTCATTTTTGTCCATATTTAGAGAGAGAATAAAACGGGATATACAATCCAAATAGAAAACTAACTACTTGCTAAAAATCAGGATATTGAAATGCACGATATATAAAAAAATATACACTTGATGTTCATTGTTGTTCATTTTTGTTTATATATCGAGAGAGAATAAAAAGTAACATTTTAAAAATTGAAATTATCAAACCTGACATTTACATAGTTTTAAAACTTAAACTGACATAAACAGAAATGAATAAACTTACCACGACATATTCAAAAAGCAAACATGTTACTATGTATTTTGTATAATTTTCTGTATTTTTATTAATTTTTATCAAATTAAACATTGTCGTTTGGTTCCAGCCCAAATGACACCATTTGGTTTTCATTAAAGGGTTGATTTCACATAACAGTATTTTTACTATTTATTTGTAAATTAGTTTAAATTTAAAATTATTTGTACTTTTTTTTAAATTGTAAATATACTTCAGCTATGAAGTATATAAAGTTTATATATAATTTATATAAAGTTGATATTTAGTTTAAAATGATAAAAAATTTATATAAATATTCATCTTTAAAAATTCCACAAAAATACATGATAATTTAGTATATATCAAATAAAAAAA
>CANYCX013318672.1:0-14932 GCA_948193385.1 Breynia disticha f. nivosa | reverse complement strand
TGCCGATTTCGATCGTTTCCGATCCCTTTTGGTTCCTATCATGCATATAATTATCCATACATGTCTTATAACTTAATTTCTATCTTTTCTCACATAATTTACATCCAATAACATAAAATTTAGCATCATTCGGCACTCAACGTACCATATGTCTCATATAACTTTATCTACCTTTATCGCTAATTAACCTCACTTTTAATCTACCTTTTCTTTATTTTAAAACGAACGAATTTCCGGGGCGTTACAGTCCAACTTATCCAAAACAAGTATAGAAGCTTACCTTTACACTTGGGATTAAATTTCTAGCAAGAAAATTGTAATTCCTTGCTTCCTGAAGTTGCTAAACGAAAATTAGGGTTTATGAATCCTCCTGCTTGCTTCCTTTCTCTGTTTTTGTGAATGAAATGAATCAGAACAGATTATTAGATATCTTTCCAGCCAACACGACCTCGAGCACGGGTCGTGCCATTTGGTGGTGCCGTGAAATCTCAGCACGAGTGTCTGTTATGTCCTGTGCGATACTTTTCTGCATTTAATTCAACATGAGGACGTGCTAATTTTCTAGGATGAGCACGGGGTCGTGTTAATCATCCTCGTGCTGTCTGCTGATTTTCCAAATGTTTCCTAAATCGATCCGATTTGATCCGAATAAATGCAGTTTTTATTTTATTTTAAATCTTACAATTTCCAAGACGTTACATCCCACATCACACGCACTGCTTTACTTATCATTTTTCCTTTTAGTTTCTCTTAGTTTAGTTCATAGCATAGCTTTAGTTCAGTGTAGTCTCACTCCTAAAAAGTGCCGAAAGGACTCTTGAGAACTCAAAAATGTCTTCTGAGGCGTCTTCTGTAAGTGAATTGTAGTCTTAGGTTCAAATTTAATGCAATTTACTTTCTGTCTATTTACTTTCTACAATTTATGTTTCTGCGTTAAGAGTAAGCTAACTTATACTTTACATTTCTTATGCTTTCTGCACTTGCTATTGTCGTCGCTTTCCGTACGATAGGAGCAGCATTAACTTAACTCAAAATAGGCCCATTTTCATACTTAAAAGTCTTGAAGAAATTTTGAGCAGGCACAACAACCACTGCCTTTTGATCTCGCAGTCACATACACATCCACACACACACACACTCTTCCTAAGCGAACCACCTTCTCGAAATTGGCCACCAACAGATTTAGCAACCAAAGTGGGAGTTTACTTGTAATTCCTGTGGAAATGGACAATCGAATTACTCGCAGTAACATTCTGGCTGACTAAGAGAATCCTGCGAATTCTGGTAAGCCCAAGAAATTTGATGAGGGTAGTCATTCTCCCGAGATGTTGAAATCAAAATGTTCTTCTTCGTTAGGCATTCCTGGAACCAGCTTTCAGGAGTTTTATGAAGCAAAAATGGCAAATATTGAGCGTAACGCATAACTCATAAAAGAGTTACTGAAATGCCAATTAGATGAGATTCAATCTCAGATAACTATTTCTTGGTGACATTCTGAGAATTTCTCTAAATAGTGGAGAGATTCCTTGGAAGGGAAATTCTAGGAGCAAAAAGAGGAAATGTGCGACTCGTTCCAAAAAATGGAACTTAAGTCTATACACCAAAGACTTGAAGCGGGAGATGAACACTGTTCAATCCAAACAGAATCTAAATATTAATAACTCTACACATAGGGTATTAGATGAAATGTGCAAAAAGGTTCATGATTTGCACGTTCTAAACCAAAGAAATGGAGACAAGATCATTAGTGACCTGAATCACCTAGTGCACGAATCCCAAGGACCTTTGTCTAAACAGATTGCTAAAGAATTAGAGTTGTTTCTCGATCATAGAGAAGAGAAATGAAAATTTGTGAGCAAGGAAGTCCCACATTTTGCCCCAAAGTGGTGATCTCGCCAACTTCGCCCTGTAGGCACCAAAGTACTGTAGGGTATACTAGTGTGTATGATAATTGGTTGTTTCACCCTGGAACTTCCAATAGAGTGAAACCCCCTGGGTCAGGTCCACCTTTAGGCTATCCTCTAGCGCAACCCATACAAACCCTATCAATCCTGGTATTCCAACCAAGGCAAATCCTTAGGGATATCAGCCCCTACCTGTGGGAAACCCACTGCCCAGATAGGTTCTAAATCCTATGTTTTAAGGACCTACAACTGTTGCACAGCTCCCTGCAACAGGGGTTTAGAATCCAGTTCCCCTGGCCTATCCTCCTACAAACCAAATGAGCACTCCTTATACAGCCCTGTTCGTTGGGTTTGGCTCGATTGTTCCAGTTTCGTTGTCAATCTGCCAAGTGCAGCGAACCAGTATGGTAATCTCGCTGGCAGGAACCAAAATGTCCCTGAAGTCATTCAGGAACAATTGGCCAACATGATTGAGAAAATGTATGGTCCCTAGCTACATCGCATTAATCGGCCAGTTTACAGGAAACCTTACTCTGACTATATTGACAGGGATTATCCTTTCCTTATGGGGTATGAGGTGCCGGAATTCACTCTGTTTTCTGGTGAAGACAAGATGTCCACGATCGAGCATGTTGCTCAATTCACTTTTCAGTATGGAGAAGTTTCAGAAGATGATCTCCTGAAGCTTAAGTTGTTCCCGAGTTCATTAATGGGTATAACTTTCAATTGGTACATAAACCTTCAACCAAACTCTGTGTTTTCCTGTGGGATATGCAGAGTATTTTCCATGCTCAATTTGCACGATGGGATCCCAGCATGTCTGTGGCTGACCTTGAGGTTAAAACAAAAGCCTGGTGAGTCCGCAGAAGAGTTCCTATTTTGCTTCAAACAAACGAGGGTTAAATGCCAATTCAACCTCCCAAAAAGCGAGTTCTTACGATTCATTTCGGACGGTTTGGATTTCAAACTTCGAAAAAAATTGATGGTCTTCAATTCCAAGATCTCTATGAGCTTGCTGAGCATGCCTCATGCTTTGAGAATATTCTCAACAAAGAGAATGTTTGCAAGACAATGTCTATGTGAAACTATTCCCAAGACATTCATCACATAGCAGATACCACAAATGAAGACATGGAAGTTGATATCGCAGAATTTGTTAAGGGGAAGCCATTTGTGTGCGAGCCCTTAGTTAAGAAAAATACACAAGCTCCGTAAGGAATCAAGTCTAGTGAAAAGTGAAAGTATTCGTTTGATTTGGACAGCGCTGATTAACTGTTCGATTGGCTATTAGATAATAAAAGGATACTGCTAAAGGATGAACATAAATTACCTTCCTTATGAATTGAAGGGAAATAAATTTTGCAAATGGCATGGGTCTTGTACTCATTCAACTAATAATTGTGTAGTATTTCACAATAAAATTTAGGATTTGGTTGAGTCCAAAGAAATTATATTTTCTGAGTCAAAGAAAACTATAGAGGTGGATGAAAATCCATTTCCCAATATTGAATGCATGTTAATAGAAAATGTTTCTTTTTGCAGCCAACCTATTTTATCGGTGACGAGGCCAAGATTGCCAATGAAGTTTTTGATTGCCTCAACCACATGGGAGTGCAGAGGTGGCCGATTTTTGCTAAAGACATCTCTTACAAGTGTAGATGGCACTTGACTAATCTACACACAACTGACAATTGTGCTGGCTTTAAGGACTTCTTGCACGAGCATCGGTACTACAATTGGTACAATTTATCTAACCGAGAGGAGGTTGCTCTCGGGTTGAGCCCACCAGGGGTTGAAGGTTTTAACGTTAGATATCCTAGCCAGAACCCTTTCATTAAGGGTTCTCTACCTCATCTCCACTTCAAAAACTATCGCGCCAAGGCCAGCGAGCTATGCTCACCTGTTCATGACAGCAGCAAGAATGTTGAAGAGTTTGCAAGAGCGAAGCAAAGGGGAAGGAAGTGGTTGTCAAGAAGGAATAAGAGGAGTCTTCCTGCAACACCAACTTCTCCATTAATGAGGAGGATTACATCCAGTTTGGGGACTTTCCCTCAATGTGGTTTGCACAGTCATCTGATGTGATGGTGTTGACACTTCATGCTACCTACAAAGTAAGGGAAGAAGGGTGCGAAGATCGTCCATGTGATGTGGAAGATCATACTACTGTCGCGGTCGAGGTAGACACGACAGGTGTCGGCCCATTGAGAAGGTGGCAGCAAAAGGGCCTAAGAAGTCTTCAGGGGAAGAATTGGTGCCTACTGGAACAATCTGGCGACGGAGGGCACCCAGGTCAATGTGGCAGAAGGAGCAACAGAGAGCAAAAGAGCAGGGAGCGACAGTTGCATTTAATGTAAATCTGAATCTCGCATTTAATGTAGGGTAAGGCGAATATGAAAAGGAAATGAACAGTTCCAAGAAGTGGTTGCTGACAAGTCTAAACTGATCGGGATTAACACAGATCGAGAGTAAGTATTAAAATTAATCTTGTGGTTCACAAGAAGGCTGCATTTAATGAGAAAGAGGTGTACACTTCCCTTACATTACTTTAATGCACTCTCGCGCATATCTGACAGTTGATGTGGCTCTACTCATGATGGGAAAAGATACGCATGGATAAGTTGACGAATGAAGATTTTGCATTTAATGAAGGGACAAAAAGTGCCCGAAAAGTGTCTGATGTGACACAAAAGTGCATAGTCAGGAGGATAGTCAGCTGACGGAGAGACAAGACATCCAGGTTTGCTCAAGGCGAGCAGATAAGTGCTGATGTACGCTGTTTATGGAATCCCATAATAGAAAACAATAAGAACAAATTGATGGCCCTGAAGTCCAATGGAATAAAGAAATAAATTCAAGTCTTACTTTCAGTGCAAGGCCAGTATGGATCAGATGGATGATTGTCGAGGTGCTTCATCCCTCAGTTGGTATTAATTGTGAATTTTTACGCAAATACATTGCAAATGGGTGATGGGAGAAAGCTATAAAAAGGACTTCTTCGTCAGTACTGAGTTCCTCACAAGTATTTTCGTGAAGAGGCATCCGTTAACCCTTCGGTTAACTTGTCTGAATTTTGCGAAGGATCCCAGAGGATGAGGCTCGTAAAGACTCGCTATGGGATGAAAGGGGAAGTTAAGACGACAAAGAGCCAGCAAAGACAACCGACGATTGGAGGCCGTCGCAAAGAAATGGAAGGGTTTGAGAGAGCAAGCTCAATCCAGCAAAAATGTCATGTCATTAGGCAAGGAATTAGGTGCAAATGGTTATCAGCGTGGGAAAATGGGATTTGAAGATACGCTTAACCTCCCACGTTCCTGGGCAGTTGTCATGAACGTGGATTTGGGCAGGAAGTTAGCACCATTGGAGCAAGGTCATGGGTAACCGTTCGGATGCAGGGATAACTACTTCTGAGGCCTATAAATAGAAGAAAAGTTGAAGGAACAAGGGTTCCCACATCACACACACTACTTTACATATCGTTTTTCCTTTCAGTTTCTCTTAGTTTAATTCTTAGCATAGCTTTAGTTCAGTGTAGTCTCACTCGTCAAAAGTGCAAAAGGGAGTCTTGAGAACTCAAAAATGTCTTCTGATGTGTCTTCTGTAAGTGAATTGTAGTCTTAGTTTCAAATTTAATGCAATTTACTTTATCTCCATTTACTTTCCGCAATTTATGTTTCTGCGTCAGGAGTAAGCTAATTTAGACTTTACGTTTCTTATTGCTTTCTGGCCACCAACATTCGGTTTACACAAATCCTTCTGTTTGATTTGTTATTCAAAACCAAACTACCAAATGTACAATCCTAATTAATATCCAACTTGGCAGCTCAAGCAGAAGAGGGTTCATGTGATTATATTTTTTGAAGACAATGATAAACCGTCTTGTCTCCAGTCTCAGTATTCTCCATCGTTTCATATATTTATTTAATTAAATATTATCCAAACATTTAATTAGTTCAAGCTTATTATTCCATACCAAATGCCCTGTATATACCTGTATAACGACACTGTATACCAAATACCAATGAGTATTAACTATTCACTACCAAATGCCCTGTATGAATTATTAGTTTCATTAAAATTAAAAAAAATTTTGTTAAAGATGATTTATTTATTTATTTTTTATTTAAAAAAAGTTTTCAAAAATCTGTTTAAGTGTTGAAAATTAAATGTTGAATTTTTAAATAATATTGAATTTTTAATAAATTTTTTGTGCAATTTGTCAATATTTTATTAATATAATTAGTAATTATTAATAATATTATTTTTAAAAAATATAATAAAATATATTCAAAGTATAATTTTTAATTTTTTTAAATACAAATAAATTTAATTCAATTCAAATTAGAAAAAAAAATGTTCAAATTAAAAAAATTTATAAACAATAATTTTTTTCTTACTTATTCTCATGTTTAAGAAAAAAAACCTAAAATCATACCGTTACTGATAGCTCTTAGAACTCATGACACATGTAACTATTTCTGGTCACGCCTTAGAAAGACACTAACTAGCATTAGCTATAATTCAATTATAAAAAAGCTGAACTGTCAATATTATTTCTCTTTATTTATATAGTTAGTTGACCTACTTTTTTATTCATTGATATTACTTAAATATTAAACTTATTTAACCCAACCCAATTAAAACAACAGAGACCTATAAATTGAGCTCAAGTCCAGTTATATTAGAAGAATTTATAGTTGTGTCATCCATTTTTTTATATATAGGAGGTTCAATAATATTTTTGAGGTAAACTCTTTAAACTTACTAAATACCCGACACTCTATAGAAATTAAGACAATCAAGGTATCAAATCCTTGACCTCTAATCTTTGTTTCTTTTGCTGGATTCCATAAAAGCGAGAAGAATCAAATCATTGTTGTTTCAAGCAACAAAAATTGGAGCTGCCTGTGGGAAACTGATCAAAAAGATGTGTATTCAACTGCTCATAGCTTTTTGCTTTTAGTTTCTTCATTTTGTTCAACTTCACTCAATCCACTAAGTGATTTCATTCATTACCAGGAGTCAAGACAAACTTGTTTCTGATAAGCTCTTAGAGAATTTCTTATGAATCTTCTCTACAATACTCTTCAAAATTTTGAAATAATCCCTACGAATTTCTCCTCATTGAAGAGCTCCTGAGAACTTACTTCAATAAATAATACAGAACGCACCTCAGAATCACTCCTTAGCAAGCTTTGATTTCTTGACAGCATGATGAGGATAAGATCTCAGATTCTCGCCAAAGTGACAATGATGATGTTTATGACATCAACATTGCTTTGAACCTATAAAGACCTCGAGGAAATCCTCTAACGGAGGATACTTTTGGTGCTAACACTCCTACATTTCCTCTAATTTAATATGTAGTGTTAAAGAGGGAGAATGAAGAAACTAAGAGGATGTTAGTAGAAATAATGACTATGTTAAAGAATAAAACTTCTCAAGCAAATGTGGTTCCTCCTCTTTACCCGCCTACTACAAGTAGAGGAGAAATTGGAGAGCAAATAATTTTAGAGAAAGAACAAACTTTGATGCACCTTTATAAGTTCCAAAGGACCAAAATCCTTAGTGTCCTATCCAACTTTAAGAGGACATACATGAAAACAATGATCAAGGGGGGCCTTTATTAAAAGAGAAGAAGGGAGTAACTTTAGGAGGTGGTGAAAGCACTTGTAGAGAGGTTCTTAGAGCACCCACTAAGAAGGTAAAATCCAAAAACCAAAAACTATTAGGCGAAGAGGACATATTTTTCATAAATAAGACATTGGAAGGAATATTAGAGAAGAAAAAGTTGGTTCCTACGAAGGAGACACATCCAAAAAGGGTAATTCCTTTCACTAAAGAGGTCATGGAAAAACATCTTCCTCCTAAGTTCAAAATACCTCAACTCTCCATTTTTATAGGGAAGGATGTAATTATGTGTCGGGCATTTTGAATCACCTTAAAAGATATTGCTCGAGATTGGTTTTATGCATTGAAAGAGACATCTATCTTGTGTTTTAATCAATTGAAGAGAGAATTCATAAACAACTTCATCACCAATAGAAAGGGGAAGAAGGATGCCACATATTTGCTTAATGTGAGGCAAAAGGATGGAGAAAGCTTAAAGCAATATATCGATTGTTTCAAGAGTGCAACCCTAGAGATCCATGAGCTACAACCAGGTGTTGCAGTAGCAAAAATGCTTTAAAGGACTTAATATATTCAACACCAATAATCTCTTTCAATTGACCAACCAACATCTTCAGCTGATTTATTTACACGAGCTAAATAATACATAAGACAAACAAAAATGTTGAAGACAGTTGGTCCGATAGATAGAAAGGGGAAAGATAAATATGATCAAATAGAACCAAGTAAGGAGAAGGAAAATCTAAAAGGACTTAGGCATCCACCAAGGCTAAAACTTGAAAATATAGCCCGTTGAATATAGAACATCAATCTTAGCAGCTATTGTAAGACCTGGTCTTATTACTCTTCCACTAAAGGCAGAAAGGATCTTAAGAAAAGATACAAAGGCTTTATACACATTATATGGTACCAAAGGTCACTTTACAAAAAAATTGTCATCAACTTATGAACTAAATTGAAACATTAGAAAGTGAATGAAAGTTGGACAGATGTACTTCTGTGGAGGCTTATCGAGAAGACAGAAGTGGACACTCTCATGAAGAAAGGTGAGAGAAAGAATTTTGGTCGAAGACAAAAAATCTCAAGCAGGCCGCTTGGAAAATGGATGTAGACCTCAAGGTCAAACCACTATAATTTTTGTGTCTTCTTTACACTCTTTCACTTCCGTGACATTATATTATGATTATTAATTACAGTTGATCTCATTTATTATCACACAAGGTGAAGAATTAAAAAATTCACATTATGCACTATGTTAAAAAAAGAGTGGACAAGCTTGAACTATACTTAGAATATAATAAAAGTGTATGATCAACTCTTGATCACTAAATTAACATGCAAGACCACAAAAAATGACTTAAGCATGTGATACACAAACTTATTGGATTACATATCATTATTATGGTGAACAATTCATGAGATTTATGGAAAATGCTTTAAGTCGATTTCATGTCATGTTGTGGCATTACATGAGCATGTGTGCATGTTCATAGTGAGAAATCAAATAAGGAGCGGGTGCTTGAAAGTGGAATTGACAAAAATAAGGAGTGGGCACTATTTGTCGATAATAAAATAAGGAGCGGTGGCTCATGAGAAGAAATTCTCAATAAGAAAATAAGGAGCGGGTGCTCATGAAAGGGAGACCTCTCGAAAGGAAATGACAGTGAGAGCTCTCTAAGAGGAAATTTATGAAAGACCTGGGGCAATTGTTATGTGAAACATGCATTAACATTTCATTTGCATTTATCTTGATTTTATGATTGTAATATGCATGAGTTGAATGAGGAGTGCTAAGTGAGTATAATTAATTGTCAATGGGAAATGTTATGTGAATATGAATGAGTTTATGATTTGATGAAATTGCAATGCATTGATGAATTGTTGCTTGACTTGGTGTTGTGAATGCCTAGAAAATATGAATGGTATTAGAGTGTATGCTTGAAAATAAGATCGGTGTTAGTGTGAAATGTGATTGAGATATTATAGGTGAGTTGAGGTATGTAAGTGTGCTCTGTACTGTTGGAAACAGAAGGTTGAAATGGGCTGGAAAATGGGTTACCCAAACTGTTTCCAAGACTATTCCCATTTAGTAAAAAGTGTCAATCAAGGATCGTGAAATGGAAACCGTAATGGATAAATCTCAACTCATGAATAATACATTTATAATATTTAAACAACAAGTACTTATGCATTAACTACTTTGGTAAGTGTTGCAGGTAGGGGTGATCGTGGTACTATTTGAATCGGGGATTTTAAAATCTCCGTCCCCTCCCAAATATTCGGAGTTTTTAAATTCAAGATCTACGCCCGTCCCGTAATTATAAATCTCCAGATCCATCCCGTCCCAAAGTTTCGGTACTAATGGTTCAGGATTTCAGGGATTCGGGACGTGACACTCATCATTCATAAGTAAATTCCTTTAGTATTTTCGTATAATTGAGTTTAAAATAAAAATATAGCAACTATTGTAAACATAATATAAATGTTCATATATAACAAAAATAATGACAATTTTTTGGCAATTAAAAATCTAACATCAAATAAAAAATTTCTTATATAGAAAATATCAATATTCACAAAATAAAAAAAATAGAACAATGAAAATCTTTTTGCGATTCAAAACATAATCATCAAATAAGAAAATTTTTATGTCTGAGAGCATAAAATTTTCGTTTATCATCCATTGAACATGTAAAAAATAAAAAATGAAAATATCAATTTTGAATTGAAGTATATTGTAAAATAAATAATATCTAATTTATTTTAAAATGAAATTACACTTGCATAATTAAAACTCTAAATTTTACCTATGGTGAATAACTTTACAAGTCTCAGCATGTTTGATCACATTTAAAAATGTTTGTTAGAAGTAAAATTTATTAATATATAAAAAACACTTAAAGAAAAATATGATCAATTTTGGATTTGAAATTTTTAGCTATTAACATTTATTTTAGATTTGTAGTTCAACTATTAATTATCATCAACTTATCATTTTGTATAAAGAAAAGTTTATATGCACATCTTATTACTAGTTATAAATAATTGTTCGAAATAATAATAATTAAAAATAAATATATTTTAGATTTAATTTAAAGTTTAATGATTAATTTTTCTACTTAAAATAAAATTATGTGCATTCATATATAGCTATAGATTTAAATTTTAATTAAAAATATTGTATAAGTATTTCATTTATTTAAAAAAATTTAAATACATATGCATTTTGTTTTTTGGTACTTTGGTTCGGAACGGTTCAGTACAGTTCAGTATGGTTCGGTACGGTTTTCGGTACAGTTATTCTCTAATATCCTGAACTGTCCCATATAAAATTTTTGGAATGGTTCGGTACGAGAAAAGTCAGTGTCAACGGTTCTTTTTTCGGTTCAAAACTATTCGGTTTGGTTTTTCGGTTCAGTTCGGAAATCTCTAAGGTCTGTGCTCAGCCCTACTTGTGTGATTGTGTTAATTTTGTAGAGTGACAGTAGCTAGTGGTGATACTATATTTTTGGTGACGCTAAGTGGTGCGATACTTTGAGGAGGTCGAGGCTCCTAAGCTTCTGGGTTTATTACCTTTTATACATATATACGAACATCTATATAGATAGGAGATTTACATACTTTAAAAAATTATAGATCGGTTTCCATTGTTTCTGTATTTTCATAGCATATTTTGTATACGACCAAACATTTCTAATTGCTTTTAAATGGAGTATATTTGTTTTCCTTTTTCTTCTCTTATTACCTTATTTATCAGAAAAAAAGGGTGTGAAATTCCTTATTTTGCTCAAAAATTTGATTTACAAAATTGGGGTTCACATTAAATGGTATTAGAGAAGGGATTAGATTCCTTACGGAATGTGCCAAAAACTGTTTCATTGCATCATTGTTTGTGAAACTAAGAGTTTTAAAAATGGTGATTTTTATAGGATGGAGCCGATCGACAATGTATCACACGAGACCTCTGAGTCCTATGAATCCGTGCAAGGGCAGGGGTCCACCTCAAGGCACGAGGAGGAGCCTGCACCTGCTGCGAATCCACTTATTGACCCTGCTTATGCACATTTCTTTGAAATGATGCAACGAATGATGTGAAGACAATGGGGTCAACTGAGGACGACACACAGAGCAAATCCTAAATAGGATAAGATGCACACCAGAGTAAAAGCTAAGGTACATTACCTCACTGATAGAGAAGGGCACGTGAGACTGGTGTAAAGTAGTCCCCAGAAGTCAAAATGATCCCCTACACTCACCTGTGGTGACTTTCAATGATAATTTATAGACAAGTATACTCTGCCCTTGTACTGCAACCACAACAAGATCGAGTTCTTGGAACTCAAGAAGAAGGATATGACGGTGACAGAGTATGAGGTGCAGTTCACACGACTCTTTCGACATGTACCTGAGGAGGTAGACACTGACCAACAGAGACGAGACCGCTTTGAACGGGGGTTGCAGTTTAACATTTTCCACCCAAATTGCAATGAAGCAACCCACTTACGAAAAAATACTGGAGACTGCCATTAGAGTTGATAGGTTATTGGCCGATGAAGGCCGACGTGAGCGGAAGAGATAGAAGACATCGGGTGGATCCAGTTCCACAGGATGGTATAAGAAGACTGATTCTAAGCCACTGAGAATTACGAGTAGGGGTGGCAGCCATTCGAGAGGCAGTTTTCGAAGCCAGGGAATCATTCCTCTAGACCTTTCACCTATGGAAACCAAAGCATTATAGGAGATACAAGTGCCAACACTAGGCCCATATGTTATTATTGTAACCATCCAGGTAATTTTCCCGGTCGTGCCACCAGAAGGCTAAGGACAAGGAGAGAGGTGTCTCTAGACAGAGCAAAGTCGAAGATAACTGAGGAGTTGCTATGACTGGTAAAGGCTGAGGTAGAGGTAGATGAGCAGCAGTTACTACACCGAGAGGCATAGGTTGGCTCTACCTCAGGCCCGTGTCTATGTTATGACACGAGATGAGGTGGCAACCAATCCTGACATGATTACTGGTACAATTTTTATTTCTTCACATGATACTTTGATATTGATTGATATGAGGTCTAATTGTTCTTTTAATAATGAGTTTTTAGTGGGCAAAATTGGGTATAGAGTAGAACCCCTAGGCTATATAGTAGCGGTATCTATGCTAGTTGGAGGGATTATCATGGTGAGAGATGTAGTGTAACGCCCTCTATTTTCTGAAAATTTTAAGGATTTTTTTATTATTTTGTGAATTACTTTTTTGCAAAAAGTTTTAATTATTAGTTAGGGTGGAGTGTTGGAAATATTGTGGAATTAAAATTTGGTAAGTTTAGTTCAATCGGGAGAGAGAAATATTGAAAAGAAGGTCACAATTTAAACCGAGGGTAAAAACGTATTTTCCCGAGCTTTTATATATATATATATATTCTTCTCCTCCCTCTCCATTCCATCCTCCATCCACGTGAAAGCTCCCCAAATTTGGAGAAAAATTTTCTAAAACCCTAACCTAAACCTAAACCTAAACCTCGACAAAACTTGCTGATCGGGGGTAGTTGGATCGATTGGAGAACGTGATTTGGTGAGTTTTCTTATAACCAATTGCATAAATCCCGTTTTTGTGCATATTCATACTTTACGAGGTGATTTCTAAGTGGTTTTAAGTCAGAATTGCGTAAAACTGAGTTTATTTGTTAGGTATGGATGTGTAGTAACTATTGGTACATGATTTAGGACTAATTTGTGGTTTTGACGGGTTTAAACGATGTTTTATGTGAGGAGGGTTAAAGTGACGCAAATGAAATGTTGCAACCCTAGTTTCGGTTTTAAGTTTGGTTGCTAAGGTTAGCTTTCTTAAGCTTTATCGAGGTTAATTATATGCTCAATTTAATTGGGTAATTCTTATGGTGAAATTAATTTTGGAGCAAAGAAAATGGGTATAAAAATTTACAAAGGAAATGTAACAAATTGAGGTTTAATTGTATGTTGGATAGTTTTGTTGTAAAAATGTATTTAAGTGAAGCCAATAGGAAAATTAATGATGGTTATTGATAAGGGGAGAATGAGGATTAAAAGAATGATTGTTGGAATTAATTAAGAAGGAAAGAGAAATGGTGGATAAATGTGTTGTATATATACATGTATATAACATCATAGTATCATATCATTGTGGTTAACAAATTTATGTGTTTATACAATTAATATAATCCTTGATTGTGATTAGGAAGATCAAATCAAGGAGAAGGATGTGTAATTAGGAAGAGGAAAGTTTCTAGATTTAAGGAGCTTGACAGGTAAGCAACTAGAGCGCAATTTCGTTTGCTTGTGTGTGTTTCTTGTATAACTATGTTGTTGTGAATTGTTGTGGTTTGATATGTTGAGTTTATATGTTGTTAAGTATAGATGGAAAATGTGAAATTTGATTGGTATGAGTTATAATGTAATACTTGATTTGTGAAGCATATATGAAAGATGATGTATATCATATGCATTATATGATGAAATGGTACATTGTGGCATTAATAGAGTTAATTATTGTATGGTGGTATGTATGTTCCATCTCTTTGATTTATGCTAGTGAATGTATACGAACGTTGTTATAGAACTTGATTATGCAAGTTGATATGGGTTTGTGTGTATATGGAATGTAAGATGATGAGATGGTTTATACTTGAACTATTGAGATTGATGTGTGGAAGGGTCATTGGTCCTAGGAAAGTTAATTTAAGAGAGGTTGATTACATATATATATATATATATATATATATATATATATATATATATGTTATATATATATATGAATAGCTGTGTGCTATAATTTAGATGTGTATGGGTATACACTATGCGATATAATAGCTGTGCGCTATGTAAATTGACTGTTTGTTGGTCCATATGGCGATATAATAGTTGTGTGCTATGTAAATTGGCTGTGTGCTGGCTTATATGGCGATATAATAGCTCTGTTCTATGTAAATTGGCTGTGTGCTGGCCTATATGGCTATATAATAGTTGTGTGCTATGTAAATTGGCTGTGTGCTGGCCTATATGGCGATATAATAGCTGTGTGCTATGTAAATTTGCTGTGAGCTGGCCTATATGGCGATATAATAGCTGTGTGCTATGTAAATGGCTATATGCTGGCCTTTAGGGCGATATAATAGCTAAATGCTACGCAAAGTATGATATGTTGGCCTATGGAAGGCAATATTATATTGGATAGTTATATACTTGGCTTTATGCTGGCCTATAAAGGGCGAGATAATGTCAGATTCTTTTAGTTGGCAATATAATAGTTTATGTTGGGTAACATGGATGAAATGTTTGAATGGCTTGGTGCCAATATTATTATGACGGTTAACTAACCCAAAAGCAATTATCCTTGTTGGCTTTATGTTGTGATTATTGGTTTGATTATT
>CANYCX013318049.1:0-14835 GCA_948193385.1 Breynia disticha f. nivosa | reverse complement strand
TTACTAATTTTAATAATTTTATTAATTTACTAATTTTATATGAATAAAAGAGATAATTTTTTATGATTATTGAAGTCACTATTAAAAATACACAAACTAACCAATAATTGATATTAAATAAATTTTATATTGCTAATTAATGACCAAGTTGGTTATTTGAATAATTTTAACAAAAATTTAAATTTATTGTTTATTTTTTTTCTAAAATTGAATGTTTATAAAAATATATTTTATAAAATATTATAGCTTAATAAAACCATTTATATTTAAAATATAATTATTATATCTTATATAAATTATATTCATATAAAATATAATAATTATATTTAAACTTCTATGAGCACTTGTATCATTTATTATATTCTTCTTCTTTTTTGTTTTCCCCCAAACATCATCTTCCTCTGTCTAATATTGTAAACCCATTTTCAGAACTCCACATTTACTATACCCATTTCAAGAACCTAACTTTTACTACACTCTTCCCTCCATTTTAACGTATCAATCTTCCTAACTCAATAATACATCTATTAAATCATATTTTTAACACTAAGTTCAACCAACACACTTATAATTGAGTGAAAATCAGGTAGTAATTAAGTTTTGGACATTCTTACCTTGCATGTAGTCATTCCCAAATCAAGAGCCACCCTCAGTAACAATTTGAGGTTGATTTTGAGTGATATTTGGTGCGGTCGTGGGCTAGGGTCGGAGGTTTTCTGTTGTGTTGTGTATGGTTTTCGAGTTGCATTTTACCTTGTGCCTATATATAGTCTAGTAATTTTAATGAGCAACATGAACAGTTGACTAAGGCGTGTCGTAGTCTATGTTGTACTCAATTTAACCAACATGTTCTACCACACGACCTATGTTGAAGGTTGTGTGACTTCCATCACCAACAACATGGGCACTAACATAGCTTGTGTGGCTGGTCATGTTACCTACCTACAACACCCATGTAATTTACACAGTCTTCAACATGGTCGTGTCCCCAGATTGTTTGTTTTCCCGGTCTTTATTTTCTCTGAAATTTCATCTCGCTTTATTACTACTTTTATTTCTTCCGAATATTAAGGATTTTAATTAATAATTTGAACATAATTTTAAGGATGTTACATCGTATAAGGACGTTACATCGTATCCTTTCTTCAATACATAATGTATTGAAAATAATAATTAACTAAAAAATAAATGTAAAGGTGACATTATATTTCGCTTTTCTTAGATATCATAAATGTTTCACTTACCTTAAAATTCACATAAATGTCAGGATAAATTTGACACTTTTATATATTGCTCACTCTAACTTATGATTGTGGTGCCTAAGTTCACTTTATAATTTATTTTATTTAATAAAAAAATTCAAGATAACTTTGCACGCCTCATAAGACACATTTTCAAATTTCTTCCAAACATAAAGTAAACTCAGGTGTCAATAGTTTCAAAACATGTCATGAAAAGTACCACAACATGCAAAAGCTAAGTGCTTAAAATGTGTTCACAAGCTCATAAACTATTTTAAATACTACGGTTTAGGAAACCAATTTAATGCAGGATGAATACATGTTTCCTTTTGAAAATAAATAACAACAATAACAACTAAAATTTGCACCATCAACCTTCAGCTTCAGATTCCTTCGATATTGCCTCAATGCTTTGAAATCAACATAATTCTATCAACAATATAATTTATTATATTTTAAATAAATTATATTCATAAAAATTATTTCAAATAAAATTGAGGAGCTACATGTTTCTTTGAATATTACTTTATATTAATTTTTTCTCTTAAATAAAATCAAAAAATATTTTTCTGAATTTATCAATTTTAATAATTTATTAATTTAATAACTTTTTATATGAATAAAAGAGACATTTTTATGACTATTGAAGCCACTATTAAAATGACAAACTAACGACAAATTGATATTAAATAAATTTTATATTACTAATTAATCACCAAGTTGGTTATTTGAATAATTTTAACAAAAATTTAAATTTAGTGGTTATTTTTCTGTCTAAAATTGAATACTTATAAAAATATATTTTATAAAATATTATAGCTTAATAAAACCATCTATATGATTACTATATTTTATAAATGTTAAATAGGTCAAAACATGAATCATAAATTAAATAAATTACTCAGTGTGGCATTTAAACATAATATTTTTAATGTAAATTTATAATAATAGTCATATTTTGTTAATTTAGTTTAATTCATTACCATAATGATAAATTAATTTAATAATTTATTTTGATTTATTTGTTGTTATAAAGACTTCTCATGACAATAAATGACTAATATTTAAATCTATATAAATAAGCCATATGTCCATCATTTAGCTAGCCAAGTGTCGCAATGTAGAGCAATGACTTCAGCTTTAGTATATATATATATATATATATATATATATATATAGATTATAAATTTTTAAGGATTCTTCTGTAAGTAGAACTCATGTGTCATAGTAACCCTTGTATAGGAAGAACTATATTTATTGTAATCCTAAAGTGAAGCATATCCACATGCTTGTACACTTATATATTAGCAATGTCAATGAAAGGATACACGTTGAGCATAGTCCTCTTTGTGGTATTATAGATTCAGAGGACAAAATCTTTTAATCGAGTACTTTTTTTTCTACTCCCCATGGTATTATTGTGTGCCATTGTTGCTGTAGATTAGCCATGTTCCACATCTATTCCAGCCATAACGATTCCGCTGAAGATCACGTCCACTAACTACCTTTTGTGGCGTGCACAACTTCTCCTGATTTTACGAGTGTATAATCTTCTCGGACATATTGATGGCACGAATCCCTGTCCTCCGCTGATGGTAAATGTGGTGAACAAACTATTGTTACACTCATTGCGCCTGTGAATTTGAGTCGACACACTACATTTAACTTCTCTAATGTGTGCCGACATCACAATTTCAACCTACCAGCCACTATGTTGAACGTGGTGGTGGTTGTGGCAACTATTCCTCCTATCGCAGGAGATGCTCTAAAGTTCGTGGGTGACACCAAAAATTCTCTACTCGTCCACCTCAAGCGCCTGTCAACTTTAACATTTAATGTCACACATGCCATGGATACGACCATATGTCTCAACAGTGCCCATCAGTTCGTTCTTATTATCCTCCTTCAACGAATATTGTCGTTCACTCTCCACAACGCGTGTCGCGAAATTGAATTGTGGATTCTGGGACATCATCTGACATCTGATCTTGACAATCTGGCCATTCATTCTGAGTATGCTAAAACTGATGAAGTCATAATTGACAATGGTAAAAGTCTCCCTATTTCTTATTATGGTTCATCCTACATGACATCTTCTGATAATGTTTCTTTCAACTTGTCCAACATCTTATGTGTCCCACGAGTCTTCCACAATTTACTGTCTGTATATGCTCTTACCAAAGCTAATGTTGTTTCTGTCGAAT
This sequence comes from Breynia disticha f. nivosa, assembly GCA_948193385.1. Classification (NCBI taxonomy): domain Eukaryota; kingdom Viridiplantae; phylum Streptophyta; class Magnoliopsida; order Malpighiales; family Phyllanthaceae; genus Breynia; species Breynia disticha. The sequence goes on along the minus strand of CANYCX013318049.1, from coordinate 11,390 downwards.
TTTTTTCTAACAACTTTTTTTTTAGGGATTCACACACAGGTATAATGTTAAGGAGTGAATAAAGATGGAATTTACTCCATACTTTTACAACTGTCATTGTCACAGAGCTCTTCCCCACATGTCAATACCGCGCTCTCAATGTGGCATCAACATCTTGGTCATGCCAACTATAAAATAATCAATAGAGTCATAAAAGACAATTGTCTTCCTATTTCAGGTTTTAGAGAGTCAAATTTATACCATGAATGTTGCATTGGCAAAAATAACAAATTGCCATTTATCATTTCATCTTATAAGCCTCTCGGCCATTAGAACTTATTCGCAGTGATGTTTGGGGTACTTTCTTGGTTAATGATGTTGATGGATCTCGTTACTATTTATTATTTTATAACCATTATTCTAAGTAGCCTTGGATTTACTTTCTCAAACACAAATATCAAGTTCTTAGTGAAATTACTAAATGTCACCACTTTGTTGAATTTTTTTGGCACCGAATTACAGCCGTTTCACGCATATTGGGGTGGTGAATTTCAGGCTTTCACACCATATCTCACATAACATGGCATATCTCAACAAAGTCTTGTCCACATACCCTAGAAAAGAATGGTTGTATTGAGAGAAAACATCGACACATTGTTGAAACCACTCTTTTCATGATAAACACGTCTTAGGTTCTGATGAAATATTAAAATTAAGCTTTTGATTGTGTTATTCATATAATAAATCATTTTCCTACTCCTTTGCTTGACAATAGATGTCCTCATGAAATTTTTTTGGTTAGTCACCTGATTGTACAAACCTTAAATTCTTTGGTTGCTTATATTACCCATGGCTGTGCCCTTACTCAAAAAATAAATTAGAACCACGATCGTCTACTTGTGTTTTATTGGGATACAATAAGATACATAAAGGGTTTCGTTGTCTTGATCCATCTTCTAGTAAGATTTATATCTATAGTGATGTGCAATTTGATGAGTCTTCCTTTCCATTTACATGTTTAATGTCTCCTTGTGCAACTATCCCTCTTTCCACAGTTTAACCAGTGACATTGCCCTGATTACAAGATGCTTTATCGACAAGAAATCAATCGGTTGAACGACGGCACCAACACGCTACCTACGAGTAGACAACCACTGTGCAATGACTAACAACCCCCAGATTGTTGTGATTCTCTCCAATGCAACCTTTCGTTCCTGCTCAAACAACACTTTCTGTAAGCCAGTTGTCTGCCCAACCGCCTGTCATTCCTCGGTCATACTCACGCCACCTATAGCCAATCCATGGCTCAATCTAGTTGTCGAATTAATTCAACCAGTTGCCCAGATGTCGTCTCTAATTTTTGTTTCCAAAACACACTCTATGATTACATGTCAACAAACAAAGTCATTAAAACCTTATACCTTTCTGCCAATTATGGACTCAAATACAACACCAACACCTTTCCCACAAGCTAACAAGCATCTTCATTGGAGGAGGGCAATGCATGAAGAGTATGAAGCTTTAATACACAATGGAACTTGGGAACTTGCCCCTTCATCTGACGCAACCAATGTCAATGGCAATAAATAGGTCTTTTGTATAGAGAAAATTTTTTATGAGACACTCTCAAAATACAAGGATAGGTTGGTTTCCAAAGGCTTCAATTAATGACTTGGTGTTGACTACAAAGAAACATTTAGTCCTGTTATCAAACCTGCCACACTTAATGACATGTGCTCCATCTTGATTTCTCCAATGCCTTTCTTAATGGCATGCTCAAGGAAAAGTCTACATGAGTCAACCAACTTGATTCTTCAAAACCAGACCACATCTGCTTATTGAAAAGTCACTATATGGTCTCAAGTAAGCTTCGCGTGCCTGATTTAGTTGTCTTCGGGACTCGTTACTTTCTTTTGGTTTTCAAGAGTCTCATACTAACCACTCATTATTCTTTCACAACAGGAATGGTGTCAAAGCCTATTTCCTCATTTATGTTGATGATATACTCTTCACAGGTTCATCTTCAAACTTTATCTCTTTAGTCATTTCCTTTTTATAATCAAAATTTGCCTTGAAAGTGTTGGGCAAACTATACTACTTTCTTGGAATTGAAGCCAAAAAGGATGATAATGGTGTTCTTCTCACAAAGTCCAAATATGCCATGGATTTACTCCATGACACCAATATGGGAGTTACCAAACCTGTTGGAACACCATCCGATCATTCCCCTCCCTCATCCAAATGCAAGGATTCCACCACACCACTAGATGCACCATTCGACGCCACCTTTTATAGCAAATGGTTGGCAACCTTTAATATCTTTACATCACAAGACCAGATCTCTCTTATGCAATGAGAAAAGTCTCTCAAAAAAATGCATAATTCCACACACTCTAACTGGATTGTAATCAAGCAAATTCTATGTTACATTACTGGCTCCATTGACATGGTTATTTATATCCATCGATTTGATGATTTATAACTATCATTTTATTATGATGCTGACTTAGTAGGAGATAAAACTGATCGTAAATCCACAATTGGATTTGTAATCTATGTTGGACCTAATTCAATTTCTTAGAGTTCTAAGAAACAAAGAGCAGTCTCTCGATTATCCACGAAGGTAGAATATCGTGCAATCATAACTTCTACAAGTGAGGTACTTTAGTTAGTGTCTTTACTCAAAGAGATTGTTTTCCTCCTATTGTTGTTCCAAAGTTATGGTGTGACAATTTTGGAACCATATATCTCACTAGAAGTTAGATCTTTCATACTCGTTCTCAACATTTGGAAATTAAATTCCATTTTGTTCGTGACTTGGTCGCCACTTGCAAGTTATATGTGTTTCATATTTTCAGTGAAGATCAAGTCTAGACTTGTTGACCAAATCTCTTCCAAGATCATGTTTCAAAGACATTGAGACAAATGAACATTTGTTCCACTCTTATTAACTTGAAGGAGAGTGTTAAGGATTCCACTGTAACTAGAACTCTTGCTTTATGTTAACCCTTATATAGGAAGAACTGTATTTGTTGTAATCCTAACGTGAAGGATATCAACATGCTTGTACACTTATATATTCAACAATGTCAATGAAATAATACACGTTGAGCATAATTCTGTTTATAAATATCTAAAATGTTCTAATATTCAAAGTAAAACCTAGACTATTAAAAAATCATCACTGTTATGAACGGAAAATTTTAGAATAAAAATTTATAATTAAGATATATAATATGTAAATTAGTTGATATTTTCAAAGTAGCCCAATTCTTATGAAAAATTGTTAATAATATAATTTTTTACTGTAGTTTAGTTTTTAATTTTTATCTTAAAGTAATTTATTCCTATCATGTCTTCATATATTAAGTTCTTAATTTAATACGTTCGTAATAAATACAATATGATAACATTCCTGGTATCACCCACTTCATCAAACCAAGTAGCTATCTTAAAACACCCTATACTAATTAACATGTAATTAAACTTTTTCATATATTACTCTAATACCAAAATAAAATGTCCCTAATTTAATTAACCTATAATCATGTATTTAACCTTATTAATGTGGAAGCATTTTACAAATAGCCGGTTATAGAGAGAGGAAGTGCTAAGGAGCTGCAGCTAACCCACTTGCTGGACTATCTTTTGTACCTATTCTTGGAACAAAAACCGCAGTTGCGTGAGTTGCGGGATCAGTGAGTAATCATATATATTACTTATCATCTGTTATATCTATTTGTTTTCTTGATTCTACCCTTCTATTTATATATGTAAGGACACATATATCTTATCATCTGTATACTTTGTTGTATTCTTTATCTTTGTTCTGTATTCTGTAATCTTTATACTTATTATCGTATGAACATGTGAACTCGTGAACCTGTTTTGTGTTATACTGATGAACATATGAATGTGTGAACTGTGAACTATGTTGTGTTATACTAAACTGTAACTATACTTCTGTCTCCATTTATCTTCTGTCTCCGTTTATCTTCCGTCTCCGTGTATACATCCATCTCCGATCACAACCATCACCTATCACCACCTCTAACCGTGTCATCACCTTTATCATATGTCCGTGTCTGTGTACTCATGTGCTTGCATGTGGCTGTGATTCATATGACAGTATTATCATGTATTTTCTGTGATCATCGCATATGTTCATGCACGTGGTTATGATCAAGTGATCATGTAACAGTATGATTCATCATATGACTATGAAATCATATGTCTGTGTTTATTCACATGTTCTTTTATCTATTAATCGTATTTATGAAAATATGATCATCTGTGTATAATCTGTATATTTTCATCATTTACACATAATTTCTTAACTATATTTTCTTAAGATTTCATCCTAGGGTTTCATCTATCATTCATAGCAATTAAAAATATAAAACATACATAACGATCAAACATATAAATCAAACATATTAATAAATCCTCTACCATCAATATCCACACGCTGGCAGGTCTAAGCATTAACTTAATTTAAACTAGGTATGGATTACTCACAGTTTAATCAGTATAAATTCTCCAAAATAACGAGCCTGCTCCAATCGTCGGTCTCTCGTGCCAAATCTCTCTTTCTTACTACCTTTGTTTCGCTATATCTCTCTCTTTCAAACCCTAACTCTTTTTCTCTGCTCCTTTGCTCTCTTTCCTTTCCTACTTCCCTTTTCTTCTTCACCTGCTTCCTTTTCCCCTTTTATAGACGAGGAAATGAAGCCTCGTCATCCTTCTCTGCTTCCAATTCACTCCAGCTCCTGCTTTAAGCCTAACTACGCGTGGTCATACAAAGTGCGCGTGGCCATACCATGACTACACACACTCGCCTCCACAACGAGTCTATTTGCACTTAAACTACACGTTGTCAACCTTAAGTACGCATGGCCGTTGCCACTACGTGTACTTGACTGCCACTACGTGTTCTTTGCTGAGTTTCAGAAATGGTTTTCCTTCCATATATTCTTATGTCAACCAATTATCAACTTACAATCAACTCCTCATTTTTCACATCAATGCTTAATTAAATAAATCATTTTACCTATTTACTAATCATAGACTTAAGGATGAGGATGTTACATATCCAATCCAAAATCCAAACACCAAATGAACTAACTAAAACAAAAAAAAACTGGCTATAAAAGGAAAAATCGGACAAGATCGAATATAGAAGGAAAATCGGACCAAACTAGATAAAGGCAAAACTGGACGAAATTAGACAAAGGAAACAAGGCCTGACAAAACCTGATATAAAACCAAGACCGAACAAAATCGAATATAAAACCAAGACCAAACGAAACCAGATATAAAAATGATGATTGAAATGACTCAATCAAAATCAACTCAAATATAACCCAAACAAACAACCTCCAATAATTTCCAAAACTCCAAATAGTCATCCAACTAACCACACCAGAACCAATTTCACTCCACTTCACTAAAATAACCTCAACATGCCTTCACCAACAATATGCTTCTATTGACCAAAACCATAATTCCACAATCCACACTCCATCATTACACTCACATTAGAAACCAACTCCACTTTCATTCACCAACAACTTTTTCCATACCAACTACTGTAACTTAAACATCCAAGTTAAAAAAACAAAATGAAAATAAAATAGCCAAACATGGATCTAACTAAACCAATAACCATCAAACAAACAACTTCAACACTTAAACTAAACTTCAAAGGCTCCAAACTAAATTCTCTTTGCTCAACATCACAAGTCGTGCAGTGAGAAGAGATGAGAGACAAAACACCAAATTCTATCCAACAAGTCTGATTGAATCCATTTGACACAGAACTGAGTAAATAGAAAATGATCTAACATCATCCAAGAACAACTATACCATTTCATCAAACACCTTGTAGACAATATTTTTAATCTTTAAAAACCAAACAAATATAGCCATAACACTTCAAACATATCAGACTTCTCCAAAGAATCTCCACAATACTGATACGAATAATATATCTGATAAGGTTAGTTAGAATAGCATGTGATAAGATATGTATAGTTTTCAAATATCTTCGAATGCTCTCTATCTCAATTTACTATGTAACCCAATCTGTTGTAACCTATATATTCACGATACTACTCAATACAAGTATAGAGTTGATCTTGATCTTTTATGGTATTAGAGCCCTAAATTTCTCTACACATATATCCTTTATTCTCTTTTTATCATGGACCTTAACATCAACATGCAAGCTCTGCCATTATCCCACACAACTCCTCACTATCCTCTACCATTCTAAACATTACACTTCCTCTCAAACTTACCTTCTCCAACTATCTCTTATGGAAAACTCAATTAGAACCCTTGGTCCATGTGTATGATCTATTGCCTCATATTGATGGCACAAAGCAAACTCCTCCTTCTACTGTTGATGGTCAACCCAATCAAGCTTACGTTGAGTGGCTAAAATGTGATCAGCTAGTACTCAGCTGGATTGTTTGTTCTATTTCTGAAACGTTATTATCTCAGATTATTGGCTGTAAGTTCGTTGGTGACGCGTGGTATCATTTTGCCACTGCTTATGCGTCTAGTTCTCGTGCACAAATTCGCATTATTAAACATCAACTGTTTAATCTTCGGCGTGGTAATGATTCCATCACTAGTTTTTAACCCGGTCTAGGACACTTGCAGATCGCCTTGCATCTCTCCAAAGTCCTATAAGTGATGATGACCTTGTTTCTTATATTACTGAAGGTCTTGGACCAAGTTATCGCCCTTTTATACGTGCTTTGGAAGCTAGGATGGACATAATCACATTTGATGACCTATTTGGTCTGCTTTTACGTGAAGAAATGCAGCTTCTTCATAATGAGACACTTGCTCTCAATGCTACTGCTCATTATTCTTCTCGTCAGGCTTTATATCGTGGAGGTCATTCTGGATGTGGACGAGGCAAAGGAAAGTTCTCTTCTCAATCTTCTTCTTCTCGTGTCAACACTACCATTATTTGTTATACTTGTAAGGTTTTGGCCACATATCAAGACAATGTCCTTCTAAACTGAGCAACAACATCTCTTCCAACTTGGCTGTTACTACACCTTCGAGACCACCACAACAATGGGTAGTGGATTCTGGTGCTTCTCATCATTTGACATCTGATCTGAATAATCTGGCTATCCACTCTGAATATAATGGCACCAAAGAGGTGACCATTCTTAATGGTTAAACACTTCCCATTTCTCATATTGGTTCCTCTTCTACGTCTATTTCAAATTCTTAGTTAATTTTGAAGGATATTCTTTGTGTTCCTATAGTGGTCAATAATTTATTATCTATGTGTTCTCTTACTCAAAATAATTCTGTTTCTGTGGAGTTTTTTGCTGACTATTTTTTGGTGAAGGATTTGATCACAAGGAAAATTCTGTGTCAAGGGGAGAGTAAGGATGGTGCTTATAGCTTCCAGTTATCGTCTAGTCCGTCTGCGTCAATAAAACCACAAGCTAATGTTGCCTTAGCTACATGGCACTAGCACTTTGGTCATGATAATAACCGCATTGTTCAGCAAATTATTCTTTATAAATCATTATTTGTTTCTCATGCTAAACTTTTGTCTTTGTGTTCTGGATGTAGTATTGGAAAATCTCATAAACTGCCATTTTCGCAGTCATCTTTTGTTGCCACTAAACCTTTGGAACTTATTTGAAGTGACATTTAGGGTCCCTCTTCTGTTAATTCCATTTATGGTATTCGACATTATTTGTTATTTTAAGATCACTACGCCAAATATTCTTGGGTTTATTTAATCAAGTCAAATCTAAAGCTCTTAGTACGCTCACTAAATTTCATCATTTTGTTGAGCGTTATTTTTCATCTCAGATTAAATCTTTCCAAGCTGATTGGGGACGTGAGTTTCAGGAATTAGGTCCTTATTTACAAAAATACGGTATCCTTCAACGTAGTTCTTATCCTTATACACCTGAACAAAATGGTTATGCGGAGCGAAAACACCGTCATTTAGTTGAAACTACTCGTACTATGATTCATGAATCACGATTACCTTTAGAATATTGGTGTTATGCAATTGATGCTGCTAATCACATTATTAATAGACTTCCTACGCCCCTTATTTTGAACAAATCACCATTTTACTGTCTATTTTGCAAACAGCCTGACTGAGTCTCAAAGTCTTTGGTTGTTTATGTTTTTCGTGGCTCAAACTGTATGGCAAACACAAACTTGATCTGAAATCCACCAAATGTGTCTTTCTTGCATATAGTAAAATTCATAAAGGTTATCGATGTCTTACTCTCAACACTAAGAAAATCTTTATTTCCCGTCATGTACTTTTTGATGAATTTTGTTTTCCTTTTGCAGATCATATGTCGAATCCAGCACCATAATGCACTACCTATTTATCATTGGTGTCTCACTTACCTGGCCTTGTGCATGTCTCTGTTGCGCCACCATCATCCAGCTCCACTATTGCTCGTACTATTTACACTTCTTCCTCTACATCTTTAGGCCCTCAAGAAGTTTCAACAACTCCTTCTCCTAGTTCAGTAACTCCACCACCATCTAGCTCCACTTTTTCTCCTTCTCCATCACATGGTCCTACTCAACGCCCTCTTACCAAATCACATCTAATGATTACTCGATTAAAAATTGGCTCGTTAAAGCCCAAGGCTCTTACTGCTGCCGCTACTGATCTAAATTGGGAACCAACTACCTATCATCAAGTTGCTCCACATCCTCACTGGCGTGTCGTAATTCCAACTAAATTTAATGTATTAGTTTGTAATAGTACGTGGCAGTTTGTCCCATAATGTGAGGCTCAAAACATTGTCTACTGCAAGTGGGTTTTCAAAATTAAATGCCATTATGATGGTTCTATCTTCCTTTATAAAGCCTAACTAGTTACAAAAGGCTATGAACAACGTCCTGCTCTTGATTTTTAAGAAACATTTAGTCCGGTGTTGAAATTGACTACACTATAGCTTATTCTATCTATTACTATTAACAAAGGTTGGGATGTCCAGCAATTGGATGTGTCTAATGCCTTTATTCATGGCACCTTAACTGAAAGATTTTATATGGAGCAGCCTCTTGGATTTGTTAATCCTGTTTATCCTAATCATGTTTGTCTTCTACAGAAATCTCTCTACAGACTCAAAAAACACCTCGTGCTTGGTTTAGTTGCCTTTGGGATGCCTTAATATAGTTTGGCTTTAAGCCTTCACATACCGATCAATCCTTATTCATCTACACAAAGGGCACTACTCGTGGATATTTTTTAGTCTATATTGACGATATTTTTGTTGCGAGATCAACTTCTACCTTCACTAGTGATGTGATTACATTCATTTCATCCAAGTTTGCTATTAAAACGCTTGGTAAATTACATTGCTTTCTTGGTCTTGAAGCTGAATGGTCTGCTCATGACCTGCTCCTGACTAAGCTGAATGGCCTTTTGATGGATCTAATTGCAGACAAGTTGTTGGCAGTCTTCAGTATTTATGCATAACACGACCTGATGTGGCATTTGCTGCTAATTGTGTCTCTCAATTCATGCACTGCCCAAATTATGATCATTGAACGATGGTCAAGCGTATATTATGCTATTTGGCTGCAACACCTCGGCATGGTCTCTTTACTCAGCATTCTCGTCACTTGGATATTCATGTTTATGCAGACGCAGATAGGTAGAGAAGATCGTAAATCGACCACTAGATTTGTCATTTATGTTGGTGATAATTTAATTACTTGGCGTTCTAACAAGTAACGCACGGTTTCTCGTAGCTCCACTGTAGCTGAATATCGGTCTCTCGCTACTGCTACTAGTGAAGTGCTTTGGTTGCTATCCTTAATAAAGGAAATTGGCTTTCCGTGCTCCACATCGTCGTGTCTATGGTGTGATAATATAGGGGCTACATATCTTACTGCTAGTACTATATTTCATACTCGGTCACGCCATCTTAAGATCGAATTTCACTTTGTTTATGATCTCGTGTTTTGCAAACAACTGACAGTCTCATACATATCCACTACTGATCAAATTGCAAACCTCCTAACTAAACCATTATCTCGGCAGAAGTTTCTTCAAAATAAAGCCAAGTTGTAAGTTTGGGCATCCTCCTTGAACCTGAAGGAGCGTGATACGAATAATATATCTGATAAGGTTAGTTAGGATAGCATGTGATAAGATATGTATAGTTTTCAAATATCTTCAAATACTCTCTATCTCAATCTGCTATGTAACCCAATATGTTGTAACCTATATATTCATAATACTACTCAAAAGTATAGAGTTGAGCTTGATATTTTAAATACTACTCGACATACTCAGTCATCATATAATCCTCCTTATTCGTAGAAGAAATCAAATCATCAAGACACCATACAATTAGATTTTCCCAAATACAATGCAATAGCTTTACCAATATCTCTATAAGTTCCAATGACTACAACCACAAGCGATTCCATCTTCAAACCTACCTCGCCATTCATTTGTTCGGTCGTCGCAACTTGTGCTCTCACACCAGAAGCAGAAACAGAGCGTTTGGAATGGTAGTGCAAGGAAATGATAGAAGGAAAGAGCTAAGTTGAAATGGGAGAACATTGGAGAAAGTAATTGAGCATAAGGCGAGTAAATTTAGGAGAGATTCGGGAGGACTTGAGAGCGAGGAGGTTGAATTCGGTAACAGCAACCATTACAATTTGTCTCCATAGAAAAGAAGATGAGAGATACGAAGAAGCCACGAGGAGTTCTATACTTATAAACAACACTCTATTTGGTTTGCTTTGGGGTGTCCGAAGAGTAGTATGCTCAACACTATTTTGTTTCGTGTTTATAGAGGATTCTTGAATGGGCAAACAATAAAAAAACAAAATCTGTAGATCTTGTTGGATGACTAAAATGTTAAATAAAGAACAATGCAAGGGAAAGAAACTATTTAGATTTGCTTTTCAATGGTGATAGTGTTTAAGGGGATGAATAAACCAACAAAACAAAATATAGGAAGACACCATCGATGATAAAAGCTGGAGTTCGATGATGGTGACCCAAGGAGATTAAGGTTGGTGTGGAAAAGACGAGATTTGTTTCGGTGGTTCATAAGGAAGGCTGAGAAAGAGAGGTAAGGAGATGATGAATGCTTTATGTGGTGTTTGGTTAGACTTGCTCTGATACCATATCAATAATGGTAGGAGAGAGAGCAAAGAGAATTATCATTCATATTTTTTGTTATCACACACTTACATACAAATGAGCTCCTATATATTACTTGTGTTATAAACTCTAACAAATTTTCAAAATTTAAATCTACAAACTACCAAATTTTGCCACCATTTTAACTAATTCAATTTTGAATTGTAACACACGCCGCGTGTCTTTTAAAACGAACTGCAACTATATTCTCAAAACATCTATGAGATAGTTT
>CANYCX013314828.1:0-28248 GCA_948193385.1 Breynia disticha f. nivosa | reverse complement strand
ATATACAAAAACAAAACTATGTATATGATTTTATATAAAAAATGCTTCCATAAAAAAATTTCTGACATATGTAATGCACATATATAATGACAAAGTTTATTTTATTTAATGTTTACTTATTTTTTTTAATATTATCAATATTTGTTTTAATTTTTTTCTTTTACATATATTGTAAAATTAATCAACACAATTATAATATATAGCATCTTGCCGCATTGCGCGGGTACTGTGGCTAGTTATTCCACTAATCAAGTAGGCGTTTCATGTAGATATTCTACTTAGATGAGATCTTGTGCTATACAAGATTTTATTCTCACCACTAATCAAGTAGATGCGCTATATGCAAACATTGTATTTGGAATGGATATTGTGGTATATAAGATTTTCTACTCACCATTTATGAAGTAGACGAGTCACGTAGAATTTCACTTATTACACCAACCCCAAACATTGTTTGATTACATTCATAGTTAAGTCAATTCATTATATCTTTCTATTTTTCCTACACTCTTAGAAAGAATAGAAATCCATGATTGAGTATCTCATTGCTTAAGTTGGCATATATGATGGATATGCCTGTAGGACCTTTGAAGCGAGAGATTTCTTTCTAAAACTTCCCTAGTCGGTCACTACAATAGGAATAACATATGAATTGATACTAGCATGCTCATTTTGACTTGGTGGATTCGCTCCTATAGAACATAAGGGCATAAGATGTTAGTCAGAACTCATTGATACATGTCTACATCATGGTATATGGTTTAAACGTGCCAATGAGAACAACTACATGGTTCAAAGTCATAAGTCATTCTCACACTAAAAGAAAAAGACATATAACGACCAAAATTTTGACAAGAGGCAGAAAATTGGTCGTTAAAACTAACGAGGAGTTGTTTTTATTCTTCGAAAGTAATTGAGCATAAAATTAATTCTTTTTAACGAAGAAATAAATAAATAGTCGTTAATAATATAGAATCCCCTCATTACAAAATTAATAATTTTGAAGGAAACCATTAAAACAGGATTTCTACCTCACTTACGATTCAGAACCAATACCATCAGCCACTCACCTCTTCCCTTTCCACAACCGAGATCACAGCCTATCTCTTTTAAATGTTGGACATCATCATACACATAACATCTTTTATGTGCGTCGACCATAACCCATATCTTTTTCACGATCGACATCATACCCACCATATTTCTTGGGTCAAACATTGAATTTTAAGTTTTTGGGCTGCTTTTTCCAAGTGAGAATCTTGAATTTTCTGTTTGTTTGTAAAATTGGATTGGGTATTGTTAAAAAGATGATTACAATTAGGTTTTATTGATAAATTAACATGTAGATGTTACACATTGTTGGTTTCATACTTCAAATCACGCCAAAAAGACAATCGAGTCACGCTCGGACTAAGATGATATGTGGTCATCTCATGCTCAAATCATGTCAAGACAAGGTCGAATAAAGCTTCGATCATGTCGAGATCCAATTGGACATGCACAGAATCTTACAGAGACGCGATTGAATTGTGCAAGGAAAACTTCAAGGCGTGGTTGAGTCACGCTAGGGTCAAGTCGATGCGCGGTCGAGTCACGTTGAAATATGATCGGGTCAATCCTCCAAAACGAAGTGGTAACATGTCGTAACGCAATCTTGTCACGTTGAGACGTGGTTAAATCATGCTAAGACCGGGTTAAATCAAGCCGAGATGCATTTAAGTCACGTCGGGACGCGGTCAAGTTTTGTTGAGACATGACTGAGTCACATTGAGACGTTGTTAAATCACGATCAAATCACTCCAAGATGCTTTATATTAACACTCATACAGGGTAGTCATTTAGAGATCGGATCGTGTTAAGCTGAGATGTTGTCAAGTTAAACAAATTCGAGATCGAGTGACGTCGATACGCGGTAGAGTCAAGTCGAGATTCGATGGAGTCAAGCCGAGACAAGATCCAGTCATGGTCGAGTCACCTAAAGATGCGGTAGTGTCCCGTCGGGTTATGCTGAGACATGGTTGAGTCACCTAAAGTTGCGGTAGTGTCAGATCAAGACGGGGTTGAATGATGCCGAAACACGATCGAGTGAGACCAAGATAGGTTGGACTCAAGCTCGAATCTCGCCGAGACGCGGTCAAGGCACACTCAAATCTTGTCAATATGTAGTCGAGTTACGCTTGGATCACTTTGACATGCAGTTGAGTCACGCTAGGATCACGCCAGTGTCACTCTCAGTCGGGATGTGATTGAGCCACTCTCGTATCACACCGAGATGAGGTCGAGCCACTCTTGAATCACACCGAGACGTGTTGCTCGGATCAAGCCGAGACACGGTCAAGGCGCACTCAAATCTTGTCGATATGCAGTCGAGTTACGCTTGGATCACTTTGACATGCGTTGAGTCACGCTAGGATCACGCCAAGACGTGTTCGTGTCACTATAAGATCACATCGGGATGTGATCAGCCACTCTCGTATCACACCGAGACGCGTCACTCGGATCATGCCGAGAAAGAGTGGAGGCACGCTTGAATCATACCGAGACACTGTCCATGCATGCTCAAACCATGCTGAGATTATACCGAGATGCATTTAAGTAAGGTTTGACTCACACCGAGATGGGGTCGAGTAGTGTGAAGAGGGCTCGAGTCACCCCAATACGGGCTCGATTCATGCTGAGACGGGATAGAGTTAGTCTGAGATGCAGACAAGTCATGCCTTTGCAAGATGGAATCAATTTACATCAAGACAGGGTCATGTCACGCTCAAATCATGTCGAGATTCAATTGAGTCACGCTCAAATCCTGCTGAGGCGTGTTCGAGTCAATCTCTGCAAAGGCCAAGACAAGGTCTTGTCAGGCCAAAACGTGGTCGAGTTACACCGAGATGGGTTAAAGCACTATGAGGCGGGTCAAGTTGACGCAATGGCTCGCTCCTATAAGACGTCGAGCACGCGAACACGCACTCGAGATGTGATCGAATCACGTTGAGATTGGATTGTCCAAGAGCACGACGAGACGTGGTCGAGTCACGCTAAGACATAATCGACTCACGCAGAGATGGGTTGCGTCAGGCCGAGGCAAACTTGTGTCAGGCCGAGACAAGGTCGATACACAGTCAAGTCACGTCGAGATGAGGGCTAGTCACACCGAGATGAGAGTGTGTCACTCATAGACTTGGTCGAGTCACGTTCATATGAGGTGAAATCACACTGGGATTACGACGATACGCGGTTGAGTCACGCCTATACGGGTCAAGTCACACCGGATGAGGCTAAGATGCGGTCGAGTCACCTCAAACTATAGTCGAGTACGCCGAGATGCGATTATGTCACGCCAAGACAGAGTTGATTGATGCTTGGATCATGTTGAGACGTGGTCGAGTCATGATCATATCCCATCAGGTGCTATCAAATCACACTTGGACGCCGTTGTGATACGATTGATTTACACTTGATCTGGTCGAGCCGTGGTCTAGTCACTCTCGGATCACGATTACACGTGATCGATTCATACTAAAATCAAAGCGAGGAACAGTTGACTCATCGTGAGACGCACAAGAGTGAGTTCCAATATAGGATGAAGTCACACGGTGATGCGGCTGAGTCTTTCCGAGACAAGGTCGAGTCATATGGAGACACATTCGAGACTCTGTTGGCTCACGCCAAGACGGGGTTAAGTCAGACCAAGATTCAGTTGAGTCAAGCTGAGACACGGTAGAGTGAAGCGATCACGATTAAATGCGGTCAAGTCATGATAGATTCATGTTGAAACTGGGTCGATCACGCTTAAAGAAGGCCTTGATTTAGTTAAGTCATGTCAAGATGGGGTTGAGTAATGCAAAAAAAGGTCGAATCCTATCAAGATGTGGTCAAGTCACGATCAGATCACTCCTTGATGGGGTCGAGCACACAATGAAGGGGTATGGACCCGAGGACACGCACTTGAGTCGCACCGAGACATGGTCGAGTAAAGCTGACACGTAGTCAAGACGGGGTCGAGTCACGTCAAGACGCGGTAAAGTCTCATTGGGACACGGTCCAGCCACGTTCAAATCACATAGAGACGTGGTCAAGTCAGATGACGCAGACGAATTACACTGAGACGTGGTCGAATTATATCGAAATGCAGTTAAGTCACATTGAGAAAGGTTCAAATCGCATAGAGACATGGTCAAGTCGGATGACGCTGAGATGTGGCCGAGTCAAGCTTGGATCATGTTGAGACATAGTTGAGTTACGCCGAGACAGGGTCAAGTCAGTCCGAGACAAGATCTGGCCCTATCGAGACGCATTCGAGTCGCCACGAGATTCAGAAGAGTTGCGTTGAGACACTTTTGGGTCACTTCGAGATACGGTTGAGTGAAGCTCAAATCTCGCTGAGACGCGATAGAGTTTTCCCAAGATAAGGTCAGTCATGTTTACGTGAATCTATTACGGTCAGATAATGTCGTGACGCGGTTTAGTCACACTCGGATTATACCAATATGCAATCAGGTCATGCTCGGATCTCACCGAGCTGCATTCGAGTAAAGGTTTGATCACATTGAGACTAGGTGGGGTCATAGTTATTTCACACCTAGATCTCTCAAGCCACACACGAATCATGATTAATCACAGTCAAGTCATGCTTGAATTATGTTAAGATGCTGTTAAGTCATGCTGGAATCACACCGAGACGTGGTCGAGTCGCGGTCGGCTCACGCCGAGGTGCGAACAAGTCACGTGGGGATGGGGTTGAGTATTGCCAAGACGGGGTCAACTCACTCTGAGAAGAGGTCGAATCAAACAAATACGAGGTCAAGTCACATTGAGATGTGGTTGGGATGTGGGCAAGTCACTCTTAGACGCATTGTCTCACACCGAGATGGGTGAAGTCATGCCGAGACAGGGTCGAGTCACGTTGAGACACGGTCAAATCACATGTGGATACCATCTAGATGAGGACGAGTCTACCAAAACAAGGAGGAGACGCGGTCGAGTCATGCTGAGATCTAGTCATGTCACGCTGAGACATGGTCGAGTCACCCAACGTTGCGGTCGAGTAACGGTGAGATGGGTTTGAGTTATGTCGAAATGCAATCGAGTCACACCATGATAAGGTGTATTAATTCTCGGATGACGTTGAGATGCAGACAAGTCATGCTTTTATCTCGTCGACACGCAGTCGAGGTAGGTTCAGATACCGTTGTGATGCAATTGAGTCACGCTTGGATCACGGTGAGACGTGGCCAAGTTGTTGTCGAATCATTCTTGAGTATGGTCTAGCTATGCTCGTATCACAGCTAGACGATAACTCAAATCACTCTGAGATGGGATTTAGGCATGCTCTAATCAAGCCGAGATGCGATCACACTCGGATCATGCCAAGACACGGTGGAGTCATGCCCAGATCATACTGAAAAGCGGTGAAGTCAGGCTTGGATCACATAGAGGCTGGTTTAGTCACGATCGTATCATGCCACGATGGGGTCTAATCATGACGACATCTGGTCGAGATGCAATCCAGTCACACTGAGACACAACAAAATCACACCAAGACGGGGTCTAGTTACGCCAAAACGGGAGTAATCACGCCAAGACGGGGTCGCATCACCTAAGACGTGGTTGAGTCACACAACGATGCGGTGGACTCACGTAATGATTGTTCTGAGACGCGGTCTTGTAACGTCGAGAGAGGGTCATGTCATTATTATATCACACTGAGATGTGAGTCTAGTCATGGTCGAATCCAATCGGAATGCTGTCGAGTCACACTTGGACCAGATCACAATGTGCTCAAGTTACGCTCTATCTCGTCTGGCTGCAGTCGTGTGACGCTCGGATCATGACGGGATGCAAAAGAGTCACACTTGAATCACACCCAGACATTGTCTACTCATGCCGAGACGCAGTTGAGTCATTACCGTATGGGGTCAAATCACACGGAGACAATGTGGAATCACGCTGAGACAGGTTGAGTTACGCTGAGACGTAGTCGAGATCGAATCGAGTCCCGTCGAGAGGGTTAAGTCAGATCAAGACGTGATTGAGTCATGCTGAGATGCGGCCGAGCCCTGATCGGATCACACCAAGAATGTGTCGAGTCACGCTTGAAGAATGGCAAGACGCGATCTAGTCCAGCTTGGATCATGTGGAGATAGGATTAAGTCATGCTCGGATCATGTGGAGATAGGATTAAGTCATGCTCCGATCACACTAAGACCCGACCAAGTCACATTTAAATCACATCAAGACGCAGTTGAGTGACGCTTGGATCCCACTAAGACGTGGTCAAGACATGCCGACACACAGTCAAGTCACTCTCTGATCACATCGAGATGTGGTAGAGTCTAACTGAGATGCAGTCGAGTCACGCTCAGATCATGCCTAGATACAGTCGAGTCAGGCTTAGATCAACTAGAGACGCGGTCAAGTCTCGCTTAGAACATGTCAAGAAGCAGTCGAGTCATGCTTGGATCACGTCGAGAAGCGGTCGATACATGCTCGAACCAAGTTGAGATGCGGTCGAGTCATGCTGACACACAATCAAGATGAGGTCAGGTATGCTCATATCCTACAAAGATAAGGTCGAGTCACTACCAGATGGAGTCAAGTGACACCAAAAACTGGTCGAGTCATGCTCGGATCCTGCAGTGTTATGGACGAGTCACATTCGAATCACAACAAGAAATAGTTGAGTCACACATACATCACGTTGAGATGTGGTCATGTTCCCATCAGGTCCTGCCGAGACCCAGTCGAGTGAAGCTCAGATCCCGCTGAGACTGAGTTGAGTCACGCTTGGAGTATGCATAGACGTGGTTGAGTCAAGTTCGAATGGTGCTGTGACATGATCAAGTCCTGCTCAAATATCACCGAGAAGCGATTGAGTAACACCTAAATCACGTTGAGATACGGACGAGTCATGCTGGGATAATGCCGAGACGCGGTCGAGTCATTCTAAGACAGGATCGAGTCACACCGAGACGGGCTTGAGTCATGACAAGATGCAGTCGTGTCATGTCGAGATGGGTCAACTTACCTCGAGACAAGGTGGAGTCACACTGACATGTGGTTGAACCACGCCGACATGCCGGTTGGGTCACACCAAGACGTTGTTGAGTCACTCGACTCAAGCCGATATGCAGTCTAGTCATCCATAGACATGGTAGAGTCGTGTTGTCGATACACGGTCAAGTCATTCAGAGACGCTGTAGAATGACACAAATACGTAGTCAAGTCATGTCTATTGTAACATCCCTGAATTTTTTTTTATGGAAATAATTTTTGAAATGTGGGAAATAAGTGATGCAATTGAGGTTTATGAAGGTTGAAATAAGGTTGACAGGAAATAACCAAGGAAAAAGGAAAATTTGCTGGAATCAAGAAGTACGCACAGTCGGTGGAAAGTATGCTCATTTGGCCTTATGCCTTTTTTGATAATATGTTGATCTACGGTTGAGATATGATGAGATTTATTTTGATGTGAAAAGCATGTGATTGCTTATTGGACTTGACTGATTGAGCATACGTATGAGATTGAGCATACATATGAATGCATTGTACATTCATTGTATTCCATTTATTGTGTGACAGTGATATTGATATTCAGACTAGGCATGAGGATTATTCTGAGAGAGATCTCGATGTCCGTTTGAGACCGATGATATTCTCAACTGGGCACGATGTTATACTGGGTATGATGCCGGTCTAGGACCGAGGGAAAATGAAAAGAAAAGAGAGCAATACTCCGGGGCATATCGAATGTGATTACATTGTCACTCATAGGCATAGATTTGATTTGCATTCATATTTGTCATGATTGATCATTGCTTGATGATATATGAATGCTTAGATTGTTTGATTTTCAGTTACGTGTTGTTGAGATATTGAATGGTGCTTTGATATGTTATGGTGAATGGTTTAGTGTGAGCAATATTATGAAATGGATGATATCTTTCTTTACCTGGATAATTGAGTTTGTTTGATGGTATAGCTTCGTTGTGATAAAGGTAGATCAAATCTTGTTCAGAGATCCTGATTTTCCCTACGGTAGAATGCTTATTGATTTTATTATCAATTGATCTATTATACTGTTTAATGGGGGAACAGAGTTTTTAAAACTGAGTCTCACATCTATACGTTTTGAAGTCATGCCGAGATGAATTCGAGTCTAGATAAGACAGGTCGTGTCACACTGAGATGTAGTCAGGTCACGCCGAGACGCGATCGTGTGCTTCGAGATGGGTTAGGCTCACCCCTAGATGGGGTCGAGTCACGCTGATACGAAGTAGAGTCACTCTAATATGCGGTCTAGCGATGCTGATACTCGGACGAGTAACATCTAGAAGGGGTTGAGTCACGCCAAAAAAGGTTAAATCTTATTGAGATGGGCTGGTGTCTGTCGTCATGTCAAGCCGAGACTCGCTCATGTCATGCCAAGATGGGCTCAAGTCACTCCAAGACGGGGTCAAATCATGCAAATACGAGATGCAATCAAGTTACCTTTAGATACGATCCAGTAACATCAAGACGGGGTCAAGTTATACCAAGATGTAGTCGAGTAACACCTAGAAGGGGTGGAGTGTCAGTCGGGTCATGCCAAGATGAGCTCATGTCATGCTTGGATCATGCCTAATACGTTGTCAAGTCAGGTTCAGATCACGCTGATATGCGATCAAGTCAGGCTAGCCCACGGTCAGGGTGGAGTAATGTTTGACGTCGTCGAGTGTCCAGACGTAGTGGAGGTATGCTCAGACATTTTGAGGCGCGGTCAAGTCGTTGTCGGACCTTGGAGACATGCGGTCGAGTCACCTCAAACACTACCCTAGCGCGGTCAAGTCACGTTCAGATCGCGCTGAGATGAGATGGAATTACGTCGAGATGTGGTTAACTTTGACAGACATGGGTCGGTCACGACGAGACTGGTCCAATCACGCCGCTTTGCGAAGGGGTCTGACTAAGATGACTTCGAATCATACCGACACGAGGTTGAGAGGCGGTCGAGTCATACTGAGACGACGTCGAGTCACGTCTAGACTCAGTTGAGTCACGTCGAAACTCAGTTGAGTCACACCGAGACGTAGTAGAATCACGCCGAGACGAAGTCGAATCAGGACAAGATGGGGTCGAGCCAGGCCGAGACAGGGCCGATACACGGTCAAGTCATACTAAGACGTGGTCAAGTCTTGTTAAGATGCAGTGTACTCACACTGGGATCATGTCCACACGCGGTCAAGTCATGCCAAGAGGGGTCGAGTCACGCCGTGACGAGGTCGAGATGTGGTGGAGTCATGCCAAGACAGAATTTATTCATGCACGGATCATGCTGAGATGTGGTGAAGTCACGCTCGAATCCCACCTGGACACTGTCGAGTCACGTTTGGACCCTGCCGCAACACGGTCAGTTATAGTCAATCTTACTAGGCCACGGTCGAGTCACACTCAGATCACGACACGATGTGATGGAGTCACACTACCGAGGTACAGTCGAGGGATTGTCAAGATAGGGTTGAGTCACATGGCGACGCAGTTAAGTCACGCCGAGATAGTGTCGAGTAATACCGAGATGCGGTCGAGACGTAGTGGATTAACGCGGAGATAGAGTCAAGTCAGGAAAAGATGCTGAGAAACAGTTGAGTCATGCTCAGATCACAATGAAATGTCGTCGAGTCCTGATCGTATCACGCCAAGACTGGATCAAGTTTTGCTTGTAGAACACCGAGACACGATCTAGATAAGCTTGGATCCTGTGGAGACAGGATTCAGTCACGCTTGGATCATGCTGAGACACGACCAAGTCACGGTCGGATCATGCTGAGATGTGATCGAGCAACACTCAGATCTTCCCGAGACACGGTCAAGGCGCTCCGAGACCAGGTCGAGTCACTATCAGATCACATCGAGAAGGGTCCAGTCTTATTGAGACGTGTTCAAGTCTCGTCATTCTTGGATCATGGTGAGACGTGGTCGAGTAATGCTATGACACGATCGATTCACTTCGAGACATGGTCGAGTCATGTCAAGATGCGGTTGAATCACTCTGAGACGAGGTCGAGTCATGCTCTGATAATGGCAAGATGCTGTCGACTCAATCACGGGTCCTTCAAAGAAGTGGTTGAGTCACGCTCTGATAATGGCGAGATGCGATCGAGTCATGCGCTGATCAGGCTGTGATTGGGTCGAGGCACGCTGAGATGCACTTGAGTCATGCTGATATCACATCGAGACAGGGTCGAGTGACGCCAAGACATGGTTTAGTCAGTTTAGGATCATGGCAAGACATGGTCGAGACAGACTTGGATCACGTCGAGACATGGTTAAGTCAGGCTTGTATTAAGCTGACACGCGGTCGAGTCAAGCTTAGATCATGCTGAGACTCACTCGAGTTTGGCTTCATTCACTCAAAGACGAACTCGAGTCTCGCTCTGAATGTGTATAGAATCAGTCCAATTATACTCGATTCACACAGAGACGCTGTTGACAAAAGCTCAAATTAAGCCAAGATGCGATGGAGTCATGCTAACACGCATTCGAGATGTGGTCGAGTCACACTCGTATTCTCCAAGACACGATCGAGTCACACTTGTGATATCAAGATGTAGTCGACTCATGCTCGGATCCTGTCTTGACACGGTCGAGTCATGCTTGAATCACCACAAGAAGCAATCGAGTGACCCTTGGATCATGTCGAGACACAGTCCAGTTACATCGATACGTAGTCGAGTCATACCGAGACGGGTCAAGCACGCCAAAGATGAGGTCGAGTCACGCCGATATAAGGTAGAGTCATGTAGAGATGGGATCTACTTATGCTAAGATGTAGCAGAGTCACAACAATACACAATCAAGTCACGCCGATATGCGGTCATGGTAAATCGTACGAGGTCCCGTAATGTCGATTTGTTCTTGAGTCACATTTGGACTGGGTCAGGTCACGCGGAGACGAGATCTTGTCACGCTGAGGTGTTGTGGACTCACCTCGAGACGGGGTCGACTTATGCCGATACGAGTTGGAGTCACATTGAGATGCGATTGAGACACGTTAATATTCGGTCGAGCCACACCGAGATAAGGTCAAGTCTCCCCGAGATGGGGTCGAGTTATGCAAGGTTGGAGTCACGCTTGGGTCACGCCAAGACACAGTTACGCTCGGATCACGTAGACAAGGTCGAGTTAGACTCAGATCATGTCGAGACACATTCAATTCAGGCTAGAATCACACCGAAATGCGTTCGAGCCCCTCTCGTATCACACAAAGACAACACCGAGTTACACCGAGACATAGTCTAGTCACATTGAGATGGGGTTGAGTTACTCCTAGATGTGATCGATTCACGCTGAGATGCAGTCGAGTCACACTTTGATGGGGAGACTCACACTAAGACACGGTCGAGTCACATATATATGGATGGATTCATGCTCAGATCATGCTGAGATACACCCGATTCAAGCTTCGATCACACTTAGATGCAGTCGACTCATGTTTGGATCACACCGTGATGTGGTCGTGTCAACCTAGGATCATACTAATATGGAGGTCGAGTCACACTAAGATGCAATTGAGTCAAGCCTTGAAAGAGTAGGTCACGCTGAGATGCGGCGGAGTCACGCTGAGATAGGGTCGAGTCTGGCCGATACGTGGTTGACATGCAGTCGAGTAACGCCAATAGGCAGTCAATTCACAGTCGAATTACATTGAGACAAGGCCGACTCACATTGAGACAGGGTCACGTTAGGCCGAGACGGGGTCGAATCACACCGAGAAAAGGTCGAGACATCTTGAAACCCTATCAATTCACTCTGAGATGTGGTAGAGTCATACTCAGATCACAATGAGCTGCGGTGGATTAGTCTTAAAACATTCCGAGATGGGGTCGTGTAATACTCAGATCATGCTAAGATGCGGTTTAGATAACGGATCACGTCGAGATAAGGTTGAGTCACACTCAGATTATGACGAGATGCGGTCGAGTCTCACTCGAGTAATGCCAAGACACACTCGAGTCACGCTTAGATAATGTCGAGACGTAGGCGAGTCAAGCTACAATCACACCGAGACGATGTGGAGTCATCCTAGAATCACATAGAGTCGGAGTCAAGTTAGGCTCGGATCCCATTAAGATGTTGTCAAGTCAATCTCATATCATGCCGAAACGTGGTCGACTTAGGCTCAAATCACACCGAGATCCATTCTTGTTAGGCTTGAATTAGGTCGAGATGTAGTTGAGTCATGTTTGGAACCCACTGAGAAGATGTCGAGTCACCCGCAAATAAAGTCAAAAATCGGTCAACTCATGATGAGAGATGGTCGAGTCACGCCGCGTGCAATCGAGTCACAGCATATGCGCTCTAGACATTTCGAGACGTGGTTCAAGTTACACAGAGAGGGGTCGTTTTACACCGAGTCGAGGTCAAGTCACCTTGAGCCACAGTCGAGTGACTCTGAGATAAGGTAGAGTTAACTTAGATCACGCTGACACGTAGTTGAGTAAAGCTTAGATTATGCTGAGACCCGGTCGACTCATGCATGGATCACACTGAAAAGCAATCGAGTGACGCTCGAATCAAGCTAAGACATGGTCAATTTACATTCAGATCAACCCGGGACGCGGTCGAGTCAACTCGAATCACGTTGAGACACGATTGAGTTACGTCTAGACGGGGTCAAGCCATGCTGAAATAAGGTCAAGTCACATAGAGGCACAAAGTCTAGGCACGTCGAGACATAATTTTCCATGCTTAGATCACGCTAAGATGCGATCAGGTCACACCGAGATGGGTCAAGCAACACTGACACAGGGTCAATTCACGCCAACACATGGTGAAGATTGAATTGAGTCCCGCTGAAACGGGGTTTGTAATTCCATGCTTATATCACCTTGAGACGGGGTTGACTAATGCCAAGACAAGGTCGAGTCTGCTGAGACTTGGTCTAGTTACATCGGGACGTGGTCAAATCATGCCAGGACATGGTTGAGTCACGTCGAGACAGGTCGAGTAATGCTGAGACGGGTGAAATCACGCTTGAGTCAACTTGAGATGCAATCAAGTCAAGGTTTGATCCCGTTAAGTCTCATTGGATTCATGCCGAGATGAGGTCCAGTCAGGCTGAAAAAGGGTCAAGTCGGGCCGAGAAGTAGTGCAATTGTACCGAGGCACGGTAGTGTCACACTGGCATCATATCGAGACACGATCAAGTCACAACGAGACGAGTCGAGTCACGCTGATACAAGATTGGATTACACTGAGATGAGGTCGAGTCATGCCGAGACGTGGTGGAGACACATTTGGACCACGTCAAGTCACAACGAGAGATGGTCGAGTAACACTCAAATCATGTCGAGACGCGGTCGGTTCACGTCGAGACGTGGTCGTGTGATGCTCTAACGTGGTGGACTCATACCAAAATGGGGTTGAGTCACACAGTGATGAGGTCAAGTCAGTCACACTGAGATAGACTCGAGTCATGCTAAGACGGGGTCAAATCACACAGAGACACCGTCGATTCACACCGAGACGATGTTGAGTCAAGCCGAGATGGGGGTCACGCTCAGATCATGCCGAGATGCGGTCGAGTCACCCTTGGATCATAGTTAGACGCAGTTGAGTGATGCTCGAGTCGCACTGAGACGGGGGTCGAGTCATGGTCGGATCATAGTGAGAGGAGGTCAAGTCACTCTAAGATGCAGTCGAGTCATACAAAGATGCGGTCGAGTTTTTGAGAGACAAGATTCAAGACATAGTAAGACGCGGTTGAGATACTCCAAGATGCAGTCGAGTCACTCCGAGACGTGATGGAGTCACGTTGAGACAGTGTAAAGACACACCAACACATTGAGATGCAATCGAGTAAGGCTCCAATTCCTTCGAGAAGTGGTCTAGTAACGATCCGATCATACCGAGATGTAGTAACATCGAGACGGTCGTGTCACGCTTAGAATTATTCGTGCCACACCGACACATGGTCGAGACAAGGTCTTGTCACTGTGAGACGCTGATCACACATATTAGGGGCTGAGTCATGCCTACACATGTTAAATACACGCCGAGATGCTGTCGAGATAAGGTTGAGTCACAGCAAGAAGTGGTCGAGTCACATTTAGACAGGTCGAGCGACGTCAACGAGTGATGCCAAGATAGTATAGAATAATCACCCCACGATGTGGTCGAATCACACTCAGATCATGCCTAGATGGAGACAAGTCACGCTAGAACGGGCTTGAGTCATGCCCAGGCAGGGTCAAGTCACGTAGAGACACCATCGAGTCACACGGAGACATTGTCAAGTCCTGCCAAGACGCAGCTAACATGTAGTTAAGTCACTCCAAGACGTTGTCTCACAGCAATATGGGGTCGAATCATGCCGGGACTCAATCGAGTCGCAGTAAGATCGTTTGAGTCACGCCGAGTCACGCTGAGTCACGCTGTCAATTTCAAGTAACGCTCGGATCATGTAGAGACACAATCAAGTCAAATCAGGCCTAGATGCGGTTGAGCCAAACTCACATCACGCCGAGACACAGTCTAATCAAGTCCAGTTGCATTCGAGTCACACAGAGATGGGTCGAGTCACTTCAAAACGGTGTCGAGAAACTCTGAGACTTGGGAACGTCCTGTTGAGATGCGGTCGAGTCACTCTAAGACGGGGTCGAGTCATGTCGAGATAGGGTGAGTTAGGGTGAGAGTCATGCCGAATCGGGATGAAGTCAGGCTCAAATTGCGCCGAGATGAGTTTGAGTTATGCTCAGATCACGCCGAGATGCGATTGATTTAAGGTCGGATCCTATGGAGACGCAACCTAACTGCCCTTGGATCTTATCGAGATGCGGTTGAGTCACGGTGAGATAGGGTCGAGTCTTGTTCAGATGGATCGAGTCACGTTGAGACTTTGTGGGGTCACGCCTAAACGGTGTTAAGTCACACTCTAATGTTGTCGAATCAAGCTCAGATCTCATCTAGACGCAGTCGTGTCATGCTTAGATCACGCAGCAACTGGATCGTGTCACGCTCAGATGGCCCCCAGACACGGTCGAGCCACGTTGGTATCTTACTGAGAACCAGTTGAATCATGCTGAGATGAGGTCGAGAGACTATTGGTTCACACCAAGATGAGGTTAACTTATATAGACACGACGTCCAGTCATGACGAGACACGGTCAAGTCAGACTGAGATGCGCTCGGGTTACGCCTATGCAAGATTGAGTCACACTTGTATTGAATCGAGACGCTGTCCAGTCAAGTTCGGATCCTGCCGAGATGACGTTGACTAATCACCAGATCACACCGAAATAAGGTCGATTTGTGCTGGGATTACGCCGAGAAGAGATGGAGCCATGCCAAAATTTGGTAGAGTCACGCCTATACGCGTTCGCGTCAAGGCGAGGTTGAGTCATGTTGAGTTGCAGATCACATCTAGACGAGGTCGAGTCACGCCTAGACGTGTTTGAGTCACGCCAAGATGCGGTTGAGACGACGTCGAGTCAGACCGAGACAATGTTGTCATGCTAAGACATGGTGGAGTCACTCTAAGATAGAGTCGAATCACGACGAGATGTGATCGAGTCGCACTCGGATGGGATGGAGTCCTTCCCAAATGAGGTTAAGTCATGATGACAAGGAGTCGAGTCACGCCAAGACACGGCTGAGTCACGCAAAGGCATGGTCAACTCACGCTCGCGACACGACAAGATACGATTAAGAATGCTTCAAACACTCCAAGTCAAGGTCAAGTCATGTCTAGATACAGTCGAATCACTCCGAGACTTTTTTGAGTCATACTGAGATGCAGTCCAGTTACATCGAGATGGTTCAAGTCACACTCAGAGCACACCTAGACAGGGTCAAGTCACGTCGAGATGGGATTGAGTCATTCCCATACGAGGTTGAGTCATGAAAAAAAAGGTGAAGTCGTGCACAGGCAGGGTCAATTCACACCGAGATGCAAGCAAGTCACTCCAAGAAGTGGTTGAGTAACGAGGTGACATGGTCAAGCCACACTCGCGACATGAGAAGATACAGTTGAGAGCGGTCGAAGTACGCAGAGTTGCGGTCAAGTCATGTGGAGGCGTGATTGAGTGACGTCGAGACTTTGTCAAGTAATATCAAGATGCAGTCAAGTTACACCGAGACGGTTCAATTCACGCTCTGAACACGTAGAGACGCGATCAAGTCGGATCACGCAGAGATGTACTTGAGTGAAGCTTGGATTCTGTCGAGACGCATTTCGGTCAAGCTTGATTCAAGCTGACGTGGTTGATTCACGCAGAGATGGGGTCATGTCAAGTTGAGACAAGGTCGAGTTATGCTGAAATGAGGTCGAGTCATGCTGAGATTGGGTCGAGTGTTGCTGAGCCATTGTTCAACCACGATGGCACGATACAGAGTCACGTTGAGATAGAATTAGTAATGCCGAGACGAAGTCGAGTCGTACAACTATTTGAAAGAGAGTAAAGCAACCTGAAATCCCATGAGTTAATGCAAAAACACCTACTTGATTGACAAGCATAAGCTTTATAGCTGCTTTATCTGCCTGAAGTCGTGTAAACTAGAAATGAACTAACAAATATGAAGTAAGACATACCCCCTCCCATCTTAGGGAACAGATAACTTACAATAATACAATGTCGTATTCTCGAAAGATTGAGGAACAAAAAGAAATATACTAAGTGAAATGTTTCTCTAAGAGAAAATCTTAATAGTTACATCCAATCACAAACTAGCTGAGACAGGGTGATGGTAAGGCAAGACGGGTCGTGTCACAACGAGACAGGGTCGAGTTAGTCGTCAACTGCACCAAGATACAGTCAAGTTAGGCTTCAATCGTTTTTGTAACGCCCCAAAACCTTTCTCACACCAGAATGAAACTTTGAATTTAGCCTTGAATAGTGCCAAACGGCTAGGCAAACGGCCTGTGTAAACAATTTGAAAAGCTGTTTCGATCGAGGGAGAAATGTTATTAATTATATAGGTTAGACTGCAGATGCGGGAGTTGATAGCAGAAAGGCGGAAGGAAGATGAGCATCTAATGAACATTAAGAGAATGTGGAAAAAGGGAAATCAACCACACCGCACCGGCTGGATGATGATGGGGTGTTGTATTATGGGGGATGATGATGTGTCCCAGACATAGCAAAGATTAAGGAGAGGCTGAGGGAGAATTCTCACTCCTCGCCATACTCAGCACATTCTGGTAGTACCAAGATGTATCGAGTTATGAGAGAGATATACTAGTGGGTTATTATGAAGTAGGAGATTGCAGAGCTTGTAGCTCGGTGTGTGCCTTGCCAGCAGATTAAGGTAGAACATCAAGCTCTAGTTGGGAAATTAAGACCGCTTAAGATTCCATAACGGAAATGGGAAAGATAACAATGGAATTCATAGTCGGATTTCCGAGAAGTTTTAGGGAGCATGACGCCTTTTGGGTAGTAGTAGACCAACTTACTAAGTCAGCGCACTTTCTGGCAATTCGGTAGAATGACACTTTGGATAAGGTTGCGAGATTGTATATGCCAGAGATTGTGAGGCTTCATGCAGAGCCTCTCTTGATTGTGTCAGACCCCGATCCAAGGTTTACTTCAAGATTCTAGAGGACTGTACAGGATGCTATGGGTACTAGTTTACGATTCAGCACTGCATTCCATCCCCAAACTGAAGGCAACTTTGAACGGACTATCCAAACAATAGAAGATATCATGAAAGCTTGTGTGCTGGAGTTGGCGGTATTTTGGATGACCATTTGCCCTTGATAGAGTTCGCATACAACAACAACTTCCTCTATGGTATCGGGATGGCACCATAAGAGGCTCTGTATGGGCGACGATGCGGGAGTCCTGCTTACTGGGATATGGAGGGTTTGAGATAGATTGACAGACCATAGCTTGGTCAGCAGACCCTCGAGAAAATCAATGAGGTGAAGCTATGTATACAGGCGGCTCAGGATCACCATAAAAGATATTTTGACTGACGATACCGACAGATAGAGTGTGATGTTAGGGATAGTGTTCCTCAAGGTTTCTCCATGGTGAGGCATAATCAGATTTGGGCAGAGAGGAAAGTTGAGTCCGAGGTATGTGGGTCTGCATGAGATTAAAGAGCTGGTTTTACACTTGCCTATCAACTCTAGTTACCAGAAAAGTTATCATGACTCCACAATGTTTTCCGTATATAGATGTTGAAGAGGTACCAGTCGCCCGAAAAATAAAACCGAGAATTTCACGAAAATTAGTCAAATAGTATAGGAGAACAACTTGGGAAACAATTATAGTAAATCGCTCCCAAAACTGTTCTCACTCCAGAACGGAAGTTTACACAAGCAAACGACTTGTGTAAATTGTTCGGAAAACTATTTCCATCTACCGGGTTTTAAAACCAGATTCATCTCTAGGAAGATTTGGAGAGAGATAAGACCACATAGCTACCCTATTGTTGCTTAGTCGTCCTCCGCAACCCTATTATTTCTTAGTTGTCCTCTTGACATTTTCAACTTTTAAGAGCTTTTCCCAAACCCTTAACCATTCTAAAACCTTGCTTTCCACTCTTTTTTTCCAAAGATTCAACCAAAAATTATTTCTTGGGCAGATGCTTGAGTTGAAGCTACTTGTGCGAAGATTTAAGAATTTGTGAGCCTTGGTGTATTTTTGGGTGAGACTGAAGAGAGGCTAAGTAAATCAGTTGAGGATAGTGTGGCGTTTTTTTTCATTGGCAGTTTTGATGTGGAATGTGTATTGATGATGTGATTTGGGGTTCAAAATAATGTAGGTAACGTTGTGCAGGAGCTAGATCATGGTCAAGCTTTTAACTGATCTCGCGAAGTTTGAGGTAAGTACATCAAATGTCACTTACCTTACTAGGTTTTATATCTGCACGATTAAGTATATCTGATTAACGATCATGGTGTGAATGTGAAATGTGATTAGAAATTTTTGGTGTAAAGTGTGTTGATATTGTGTTGTGTTTTGTCTTACGGTATGTATGGATTGTGCTATGATGAATTTGAGGATTTTATGTTATGGATTGAATGGTTGAAAATATTATAAGTGGTGGAATGTGGTTGTATGTGTTAGGTGTGAGTTTCACGGTAATTTTCGATGAAATGTAAGTTAATTGGTAATATGATGAGTAAATGTTCTTGGGGTAAGGATTAAAGGCCTTAAAAGGAATGCATGACATGATCTGTGTGATTTATGATTGAGTTGAGATTTATCGAACCTATTGTGGATAGGAAAGTAATGAATATGGTATGTTGGTATGGAAATGATGAATGTAGTAGGTGATGCATTCATGATATAATCGGCATTGCATGAGCATGAGTGACATGTTCAAGATAGAATGAAAATGTAATTGGAGCGGGTGCTCAAAAGGGAGAGATCCCTAACTTTATATATACGGAGCGTGTGCTTATTAAGGGAGACCTTAAGAAATTTGACAAAAGAAAATGCATCGGGTGCTCACCGTCTGTAAATAAGGTGTGCGTGCTCATGAAGGAGAGATCCTTCGAATAAAAAGAAAATGAATGAACCCCGGGCATTCGTGTGTGTATTGCATTCTGCATAAGCAGCATTCATGAGCATGCGTATGAGATAGTATGTGTTGTGATGTTGAAGATGACTTATGTCGATATGGTTGCAAAGTCTTAGTCACTTGTGGAAATGGTTGATGAATGCTATGGCGTAATTGTGTCATGTATGAATTGGTTGTGAAATGTGACTTGAAATGAAGGTAATCTAATATGTGGATGATTGCGAATGAAGTGTGTATAGTAGGATTTGTGTGTGTGAAATGTATGCGTTGTAATGTGTGATTCTTCTACAATCTATAGGTCAAAACGGGTTGGGAAACGGGTTGAGCAAACCGTTTCACTTCTAGGGGAGTTTGTGGAGGAGAGAACAGCTTACGAAATGGGTTACATAAACTGTTCTGATGATCGTTCCAATTTCAGAGAAGTTTGTTAAGAATGAAACGGGTTAGGGAATGGGTTATGTAAAACGTTTCCCCAATCGTTTCTATTCCAGAAAAGTTTAGGAAGGACCAAACGGATTGGAGAATGATTTATCTAAATTGTTCCCCAAACAGTTCTACATCTAGCATGAATTGTGAAGGGTCGAAATGGGTTAGGAAACTGTTTGTCCAAACCGTTCGCCATGCCATTTTCGTGGAAAGAACAATATAAAGCGGGAAGTTCCTTAGTAAGTGATGTAGATGTACTTACTGGGTATTTGGTTACTCATGATGCATTGTGTTTCTGTGGTGATTTATGCAGAGCGGCAATAGTGCGACTGGGACTACATTTTTGGGTTGCAAACTGTGCGATACTTGTGATGAGGTTGAGGCTCCAAAACATTTTAGGGATTTATACTTTTGCATTTTGTAGATCTTATACAAACACTGTTAGTATAGAGAAAAAATCCAAGCGTTGTTTGAAAACTATAGCCATAGCTTCTGCTTATGATGATGATTTTGTATATACATTGTTAATGGCAGATGTGTAAAAGAAATGTATGAGTATTATTGATTTCATTTCGGTATGGCCTGTCAAACTATTTCAAAGAAAAAAATTGGTTGCTTAAATCATTAATTATTTTTAAAAATGAACTTTGCGGATTTGACCGTCACAGTTTTTGCTATCTTCCTGGCCACACTTCTCCTTCATTCGTGAATCATTTCTAGTCATGCTTTTATGCAATTGTGAGTCACGTTCGTGACTATTTTGAGTCACATTTGTGATTCAATTTATTGGACTAAATTCCTCTAACTTTAGTCACGTTTGGGAGGAATTTTAAGGCATCATTCGTGACTATTTATGTCACGAACGTGACATAGCTACTGGTCATATTTTGCTACAACAAAAGATCATCAATTCGGTTCCGTTTGCACCTCCATTCATGACCCTTAATGATCACGACCATGGTAGAGTTTCTGCCCAAATAATAGATGCCAATTGATTGTCACGATTGCCAACTTAGAGCTTTCAATTTTTTATCCAAACCTAGTCACGAACTTGAGACATATGTTGCCCTATTTTTACGGAATTTTTATGAGTCATGTCTTTTAATTTTAAACCCTCATTTGTGACTACGAAGGAGTCACGTTTGTGACATGTACTCGACACATATTTCCTCCATAAAATCGAATGAATGATTGGCTCACTTCATGCTATAATTTTTCTTAAAAATGGTGAACAATTTTTGCCGTAAAACATGCCACAAGTTGCTCTACTTTTATGCCACCCAGCTGCTTCCATTCTTCTACCAAAACAAGACACTATAATTGCCAAATTTTCACTTCCAAAACACATAAATGGGCTGCCATCATTTATCTTATTTTTGACCATCAAAACAACACAAAAATTTTCTCTTCAACCTCTACAAATTAGCTCATATACATGTTCCAAGCTACTCTCAATCCTCTCCAGACCAAGCCACTAGCCTCACCAAATCATGCCACCCAGTTGCTTCCAAAACACTTAGTTGAGCAGCCAATTTCCTGCCAATGTCACTTAATATGACATTGTCCATCACCAAAACACGACACAATGCTGCTCCATTTTGTTTCCAAAACATGAACAAAACCTGCCATCATTAACACTTTTTTCCACTCCAAACCGACACCAATATGATAACCTTGTTGCATTAACTTGCCTCCAAAATTGAACAAAGTTTAGGCGCTAAACCAAGTTCAAATTGCATCGAGAATACGTCATCTAGGCTGCCATTTTTCATCCAAACACGCCATCAAAGTGCTCTAATTCTTTATCAAAACATGTTACGATTTAGCCAAGATTTTTGCCTCCAAACCGAAACCTTTTTTGCCAAGAAAAGTAGAATATTAGCTCCTAACGTTTTGCTCTTAATTAAAGACTTGGAATGACCTAGTCATAAAACATTTTGTGTATGACGAATTATGCCGCAAATCAAGCTAGTGACTCGTTAATTTGTACTTCCAAAATGGCCCCACTTGAGCCTTCTTTATCATCCAAATTGTAGTGATATCTTTTTATTCTTGAATGCACCAACATAAAACCGTAAATGTGTAAAAGCTCCCATATTTACAAGTTTTATCTGCTAAAACATAATGAAAATAGGCTATAACACGAATAGAATAAGTGTGCATAAATGGTTCTATCAAACTCCCCAACACTTAATCTTTTGTTTGTCTCGAGCAAAATAAATTAAAACACTATGGGTTAAGAGCTTTAATTAAAATGCAATTTTCGATCTCGATCATGTTCCAGGTGTCTAAGGCATAATAGCAAGGTTTCACATAAAACGATCAAGTGTTAATGATACCCACACTTACCCAAGCAAGCTAGTTTGGGAATCTAGTTGGTGGTTGAATTCCCAAATTCAGCAATATCTCTAAGTCAATTCCATTTGCTAGCATTAGATTTGTTTTCATGCGACAATTTAATACAAAGAATAAGAGAATTTTGGCTCTATTAATTTCCTCTTTATTTCTCTCATTTTTATTCACAAAGTCTCTTAGTGAACGTGAAAGTGACCCGCTTTTGACCCGCACTCTTGGCCATTCGAAAGATTTTATTTTCTTAAGACTTTTAACGATTGCAAAAGTGACACGCTTTTCGCATACACTCTCGGTAAATCAAAGACCATTTATTCACATTTTGAGCACTCATAAAAAATTTTCAAACATTGTTTCTTTTTCAATTTTAATAGGCCAAAATCTCATAAAACCTTGGTGCAATAGAAGCAATTAAGACCCAAGTGCCAACAAGTTTTAACCTTTTATACCTCCTATATCAAACTAAAAAACATTCTCCCACACGAATACTTGAGCTAGGCCATTGTAGCTTTACAAGACCAAGTCCAAGGTCCTCAATCGCGTTATGTGCCTACACTCACCATTATATACAAGTTTCCTCTTTACATGATTTTAACCATGCATTGCATATCAATTTCACTCAATGCCAAATACAACCAAATCACACATCTAATCACAATAAAAGCGCAAAAATTTTAATGAAAATTTGATGAAATAATTGAGGACAATAATCGAAAATTAAAAATCGTAAAGAATAAAAGGAAGGGAAGGGAAGTCTTCTCTCGGTTTAAGGCACGTCTTCCATTCACGGGTTGGTGTCCATATTCGCTCTCTATTGGAGGTACTAAAAAGGAAAGGCATGAAATAAATGTGCTCCTATATGATTAATACATAAACATCAAAATAAAACAAAAGAAATAAAATAAACCTGAATGCAACTAGGTGATATATAAAAAATTCATCATTAAATCATGTAGGTTTTACGTCTTCTCAGATAGTTGATCATGGTTGAATGCTGGTTCTGGTGTTTTGGCCTTTTGCCGACTGCAAACAAAGGTGACTTTGTGGTCACTATTCCCTATCAACAGTGATTTCCTCTTGAGGGAAGAAGAACTCAAGTACGTTGTGTCGATCTCCTTGCATAGCATCAATTTAGGTCTTCTCCTCTTTTTACCCCTTTCATAATGACCGCAGTTTACACAAACTTAACCTTTACTTCTAAGTGTTTCCTCCCAAGGTGTATTTATATGTGAAACATCACCTCCGTACACCAAATCCTTCATCACTTAACCATCAAATAACCCTTCATAATTTCGACGGTACACTTAATCTTCATGTCATCTTTTCCTTCACTATCATCCATTTCCTCCTCATCTTTAATCTCTTCCCATTACTTAGTTGGTATGCTAAGTGGTCTGTAATTTTGATTATGCTGCCATTTCTCAGCCAAGTTCCCAACTTGACATGCCAAGTTTTACAAACCAACAAGTGTAGACTTGTTGATTGAGGCTTGTACTTCCATGAAGCTCTCGAAGGTTTGGTTGAATGACACTTGAGATTTAATGAATTGCAACATTCTTCATATTGCTTGCATCAATTTCTCCTCCACATTGAGCTTAGATTCATAGTTTGTAGTTTTGGTTGAGTTTGATAAGGTTGTGATGGTTCGAATTTGGTGGTGGTGGATATGAGAATTCTTGATATAGATGGTTGGGGACACATTTTGGCTCTATTTCAGGATAATTGTGAGGAAGAGAGGTAGTTTTCTTGAGAGATTGGTAAGGATTTGGTTGTGCGGACGAGTTTCAAAATCCATTTCGGTTTCTCGTAGAATGTAACAATGGGTCCTCCACCTCGTGTAATCAATGTTGGTGTATGGGTTGGTGACTCGAGGTGGTTGGTTAAATACAATACATACAAACTCTTGAATTCCCACATAGCTCATCTTCCCATCACGTAGTGTAGTGCAATAAACACATGTGCCCTCCATTTGGTTTACAACACTATAAGAACTATACCTCACCTCATTCCTTTTAGCCTTTTCCTTTATAACTGTCCTTATACACTTCGTTAACTCATCTATCCTCAAATTCAAATCACGAGGGTAGAAGGACTCTTCATCCATCACACTTATCCTTCTTCCTCTTGTAATTTTATATCTCATATTATTGGCCACTCTCTAATATATATCCCAAGGCTTAGACATGGTTTTGTTGCGCACATATCCAACTAAGGCCACGTCCACAAATGCCTCATTCGTTGGCGATAATCCTTCATAAACAAAATTTAGCCAACAATGCTAAGGAGATTTGATGATGAGGGCATTAGGTGAGTAGCATGTTAAAATGCTCTTGTGGCCCATAAAATGTTTCTCATCCCATTCAGTGAAGGGACAAATCTAGTGCCTAAGGCCCATAGTCTTCTGAGGAGAGTAATATTTTGTGATGAATTTATCATACACCTCATCCCAAGATCTCAAAAGACCTCCGAGAGGCTAGCTAGCTAAGACTTTGCTCTATCCTTGATCGTGTAAGGGAAACATTCATTCTTGGCTCGTTCTTTGTTAAACCACCTAGAGGGAAGGTTTGGACGGTGATATAAAATTCCCTTCAAATGACAGAGCGTTCTCGGCAACCAATTCATGAAAACTAGGTAGCATGTCAAAATGTACCCCCTGAGCTTATAACTCCTCGCAGCCCGACTCAAAATAATGCATGATTTTATCATCCCAGACATCAGCTATAACATCCTCGTCCCAAAACCATGTTATTTATATTATAAGTAAAATCGTTAATGAAAATAGGAATTATATAATAAAATGAAGAAAAATAAGTGATTGTAAACAAGTTAGAAGAAGGTTGATATACGTGTGATAAAAGGATTATATAAAGTAACAGGAAGAGAATAAAAACCATCCAAACAGTGAAGTACAGATGGTGGAGGTGAGAAAACGAGTGGTGGGCATGACCACACGTAATCCACGCCCACCACACGTATTTTGTTGTTTCTGGTAAAAAAAATATAAGTTCGCTTCATTGTAAAATCGATCAGAACTTTCAAGAAACAAACTCAAAGCTGCAAAGAAAGGGAAGGAGAGAGAGTAAAGATTTATGTAAATGGATTAATTCGAGTTATTGTATCATTAATAAACTCGAGCTGGGGATCCGTTAGTATAATCAAAATAGGTAAAACTCAGAGTTTAGTAAATTTTTACGAGTTTTACTATTAGAAGTTTGGAGTTTTATTGAATGGATTATTGAAATAACTACGGAATTGAGATAGAATTGATATAGAATGATGAATTCGTGATAAAAGATAAAGTATGAAATTTCTAGGGTTAGGATTAGGGTTTTGAAAAATTCAAATGTAAACTTAACGAATTCATTAGGGCATGCATTATAAGTTTGGTTATATTGAATTTTATAGAAAGATTAGTATATGTTATTATAGGACAACAGACCAGACGGTCAGGACAGGATCAGAAGACTCTGAGGTCTGAGTATTTGCATTGACAGATGAGTAGTCTAACTCGTTTAAATCCGATTAAATTTCAAATGGTAATATTATTATATGATTGATTGATAAATGGTAATACAAAAAATAATTGAATTTATAAGATCGAAATATGTTTTTGTAACAACGATGGATGTTATATGGAAAAATAGGAACGCTTGCATATATGGCATCGAAATATATTATCGATATGCAAATGAAATTACGTTGCAAATATATTTAATTTCAAATGAAATTACGTTGCAAATGAAACAAAAGTATGAACAGGTTCGTTTACACTCATTATCGATATACGTTGCATGTTTGCATTGATTCATATGGATATAAGATATGGAAATCCATTGAGATATGGATATGATAGATACGATACAATTGTGATATGGTATTGGTGGAGAGATAGATTGGTGATTAAATCATCGATCATATTGGAGACGAAGCACAGAAAGGGGGATATCGATCATATTGCATATGAATTTACGTTGCACGACGATTGATAAAGACTATCGTATATGAATGATAAGATCGAAGAAAATGTGAAGGAATGAGAAAACCATAGTAAACAAAATCGAATTGAATTAGTAATCATTGATACAACTTTTACATTTTTTTTATTTTTATACTGAGAATTGTATTAATACTCACACAACTGCGATGTTTGTTTCAGGATCTAGTAGAGTGCAGACATAGAGACTTATATTTGACAATGGGTCGACTGCTACTCTCGGACACTTTTCTCTCTCCTCATTAGAGCTAGGCCTAGGATGTTTGAGCGTTGTTGCATATTTTGCTTGTACATGCGATATGTTTAGATTGATGATATTATATGTATATATATCTGAATTTCATGTCGTGTGACATTTATATGTTCTGTTGGGGTGTGTGTTGTTAAATTAGTTGATAGTTTCCTGAGAGTTATTGTTTATTCAACTTGTTTTTACAGGAATGGAGCATGTATTATAGGTATATCCAAGTTATAGCCGTTATATAGTAGTTCCACATAAAGTATGGACTTGCGTATTAACGAATATAAGAGCGTATTAGTTTAACACAAAGATTAATACATAGATGTGTTAATTATTACGGTTGATATTTAA
Organism: Breynia disticha f. nivosa; assembly: GCA_948193385.1. Classification (NCBI taxonomy): domain Eukaryota; kingdom Viridiplantae; phylum Streptophyta; class Magnoliopsida; order Malpighiales; family Phyllanthaceae; genus Breynia; species Breynia disticha. Next base: position 1,384 of record CANYCX013314828.1, on the reverse strand, counting down.
CTTTATAGTGGAGTAAATATAACTGAATATACAAAATATTGTATGAATGATGAATGACAGTTAATGATAATAAAGGACATGAATGCGATTGAAAATGTTTTTAAAGATTATGAACTTTATTAGTAAAGAAAAGTTCTTAGTAAATGACTAATGCGTTAATAGGACTAGGACGTTTTATCACCCTTTGAAGATTTTTCAAAATCTCCCTGGGGGATGTCCTATCGCACCATTAGGCGGCAGAGCTTATCTCCCATCCACCTCATCACCAACTCCAACCATTCTAAAAAATATGATATCCGCGCCCATTCATTCAAAATATTTAGCAAGTGCTCCTCCTGGTTATGTCCACGTACGAACCTAAAAAAAATTTACCTACTAAAACAAAGACTAACAACAAAGAAAAATGTTAGTAAGACTGACAAGCACTAAATCAAAATAAAAAAGTAGTTCCCCGGCAACGACGCCAAAAACCTTACCGGTGTCCAACAAGCAAACTAGATGGACTTAGTTTTACAACATAAATTTGCCTCCTAGGATTGAATCTTAGCAGGAATGTGAACTTAAATTGATTCGGTGCTGATGAGAAAAAAACTAAAGTAATAAACATGGCAAATTTCTGGTTTTGGACAATTGAACTAAGATCTAAAAGCGCAAATAAAAATAGGAACTAAAAACAATAATTAAAAGCATCGGGATATCTTAGACTTAAATAGACCTACACTTGGTTACTTAATTGGATTGAGGTTAATGATGGTGTTCTCACGGTATTGTCAATTAAGAGTCCTTAAACCAAGCAAGTTTTCAACTTTCGTGATGCACTAAACTACGCAAGGCAATTAATCACATAGGCATCCAATTGAGAGCTAATACTATTTAATTAGCTTTCTTATCCCTAGGTTTTCACAACTCCAGAATAAAATTACTAAAATTGAATGATAAAACCATTTGCAATCAAATTTTCTAAACTAGCATTCGATTAATTAAAGTCTAATGTAACATAATCCAAGCCTGTCACTTGTATGGATTATTCACATGCCTTAAACAATTACTTCGCTCTATCTATCGTAAAACAATAGGCATAGTTCATGCATTCAATCGTAAAATTTCTGCACTATCATTCATCCATAAAACCCAATCAAATTGACATTCATTTTAGCATAAGATAATTTCATTCAAGCACAATCCTCAAAATATCATATCAGTAAACCAAACATAAACATTTATTTACATCATAGAAAACCAACAAAAAACCTTAGCTAATATGGCTAGGTGAAAGACAATAAAATAAACCTACCACAACCCTATTTATAAGGCTCCATTCAACTCTCGTGAAATGTCGTAAATGCCCTGACTTAAATCCTCATTTTAAGGTCATTTTGGGCAC
>CANYCX013313595.1:0-14265 GCA_948193385.1 Breynia disticha f. nivosa | reverse complement strand
GGGTACATATGTGTGGACAATGCATTAGCATTGCACTTGCATTCACTATGCATACATGTTGGTTACCTCAATATGAATGCATGATGTTTATGATGTGAAATGGTCTTGTGATCGAGCACATATGCATTGATTTAATTATGTGGATTGTGTTAAATTTGGTATGGTTATGCATTGTTGTGGATCGTGACCGATGACTCGTGATTGAATGATATGTGTTATTGAATGAGCTCGATAAATGAGAATGTGTTATATGTTTTATGTGAAATTGTATACATTGTGGGATTTGATGTGAATTACTTGGGTTGTTGGTAATGTAAGGCTTATGTTTGAAAAGAAGGTGATATGTGTTATAGCGGTAAAAAGGTAAAATGATATGACTCGATTGTGATTCTGATTTTATGTGAGATTATGAATGTGATTATGTTTTGAATATAATTATAAATGTGTGGAGGTTAGGCCGTGGAGGCTGAAGGTTTCCCTGTGCATTCAACATAATAAACATAGGGATTCACTCACTGAGTATTTTTATATACTCACCCGTTATTTTGCTGTGTATATGTGTGCAGAGTGACAGGTATACGGGATGACTTTTTGGCAGGACTAGTGGTGCGATACTTTTTGGAAGGTCGAGCTCCTAGGGTTTTTAGCTATGTTTTGTTTTATATGTTTGTACAATTGTGGTATTTGTGAGGATTTCAAAACATGGCATGTAAACTGTTTTCCATTTGCTTTCGCATTTCTAATCAATGTTTAGTGTATGACATTTATTGATGTGTTTGGAAAATTAATTATCTAGTTTTCTCTCTTGCAAGATTTATGTTTTTAAAAGAAAAAAAATAGATTGCGAATTTCAAGGTTTATCAGAAAATGAGTTTTTAAAAAATTGGGCTCACATACATAAAAGGTTTTAATTGTACATGAATCAAAAATCAATTTCAAAAAACCTAAGAGTTAGATAGTGAATCTATTAACTCTAGGGTTGTTCAAGGATTAAAATTTTATGTCACAAGTTAAGAAGTTAACTTTTGAGTATATAAAAGTCTTAAATCCTTGATTTGCTTGTTTTGTGAACATTTCTTAACCCTAAAACCAAGAACGAGAGAGTTGTTGCTCAAATAAGACTGTTTTCTCGAATAAGAGTTCATCTTTTCAAGAAGAACAGTGGAAGTTAGACATATGTTTCATGAATTCCTAAAGTAAAGGAATGATTGGAAATAGTATTAAGTTCAGAAAGAGTGGTAGAACAAAAATCCATTTACACATCAAATAAAAAAAGTGTGAGAAATTTTCAAAGAGTGAAACATGTATCGATATACTTAGAATCATTAATTCAAGAAGCATTCATTCAAGTTAGCTTTATTGAAATTAAAGGAATTTCAATATAAGAAAGCAAAAGGAAACGTGGTGTTTCAATTATATGGATGTTATTCAATTAATTAAATAAAAATTCTAGTATTACTTTAAGTAATGATATATAAGTGTTTGATCAATTAATGACTTAAGTGAAACCAAGTTTATTTGAGGTATCAAAAATCTATGATGATAGATCATGATGATTTAATTGGGACTAAGTCTAAGTACTAGACACATTCTTAATATGTCTAACTTGAACAAAAATAAATTATTGTGTCAAGAGTTGAGTATATCTAAGAATAGTTTTAATAGAAATTGATGAGCCTATTGATTCTATCAAGAAAATAGTCGACTTCACTGTAGATAAGTATAATATACTCTATAGATGGTGAAAATTTATAGGTTAACAATGTCATAATTTGACAGCAAAACTCTTAGAGTTAAACTATGTAAAAAAATTCAAATATAAGATATCAATAGGCTACAAAAAAATGGTCATAGACAAGAGTTGTGGATTAATGGATTTCTATATTGGTTTAGGAACGACCTAAACCATCCTAGTTTGATTGAAATTTTTTGTGACAGTAACGAGGTCAATGCATGGACTATGGAGTCTCAGTCACATCCTAAGTCCAAACTAATATTCAGGAATTATTACTTAAAGTGATAGATTTTAAGATCGAATAGATTGTTATCAATAACAGTGTAGTTGATTATTGACATAACAATATCTCTGTTTCAATGTGATAAGATATGTATTATATCTCAAACTCATACTACGTCTACTTAGGCATACTGCTAGTGGAAGGTTGTTCGTATAAGCCCTAGCTCTAAGCATTATTTGATTACATTCATATTTAAGTCGATTCATTCTATCTTTCTATTTTACTTGCGCTCTTAAAAATAATAAAATTCCATGATTCAGTATCTCCATGCTTAAGTTGGCATATGTGATGCATATGCCTATAGGACCTTTGAAGTGAGAGATTTTTCTAAAAATATCCTGAGTCTATTACTATTATTGGAATAGTAGATAAATTAAGGCTATCATACTACTTTTGACTTAGTGGGTTCGGTCTTATAGAACACAAGGACATGAGATGTCAGCCATAAATTATGGACACATATCTAAGACATGGTATTTTCTTTAGACCTGCTAATGAGAACAACTAGATTATGTAGAGTCATAAGTAGTTCTCATTCGCAAGTCTTACACTGGAGTTCTTAAACTTAAAATCTCTATGAAACACTAGATGAATTTTTGTATATTTTGACATATGCCTGATATGCCCGTATAAAAGGGTGAAAAGTATGGGTGTGATCGGGTATGCATTGGTTCATGTTATAGAGGATGAGAGAAGTGAAGTGATTACTCGCTCTTGAGGAGAGAGAAAATGTCCTGGGCCATTTCATCAATGATCTAGAAAGAGTGTGGCCACACCCATATGAAATAATGAGTTTCATTATTTATCTAAAAGAGTTTAGTGTCACTAGAATATCAAGAAAAAGGAATTGACAAAATAAGAATGATTGTTCCATGACTTATGTAATTCTGGCATTAAAGGTAAGAGACTATGTAAGATTGGACTAGGTTAAATGGGTGTCACAACAACTTCATTTAATTTGTATTGCCATAGCATTTTGCTAGAGTTTGTGTATAACCTTTAGGGTTTAATTATCCCTAATGCTAATTTTAAATTGGCCTATAGGATCGCAAAAAAGGCTAGTCTGAAAAGGATAAAATTGACATACGCCTAATGTGCCCGTAAAAGGGTGACAAGTATGAGTATAATCTGGTATGCATTGGTTCATGTTAGAGAGTCTGAGAGAAGTGAATGAATTACCCACTCTCGATGAGAGATAAAATGTCCCAGGTCACTTGATCTATCAACTGAAAAGAGTGCAGATGAAATTAAGAGTTAAGTGTCACTGGAATATCCAGAAAAAGGAATTCACAAAATAAGAATGATTGTTCCATGCCTTATGTAATTTTTGCATTGGTAAGCTAGTATGTAAGGTTGGACTAGGTCAAATGGGTGTCACAACATCCTCATTTAATTTGGATTTTCAGAGCATTTTTCTCGAGTTTGTTTATGACCTTTAGAGTTTAATTATCCCTAGTACCAATTTTAAATGGGCCGATAGGATCGTACAAAAGGATAAGTCTAGTTTAAATTGGATTTTAATTCTAATCCAATCCAGAATCTATTAAGATAAAGATAAGAAAGAGTTTGTATGGAGAAGAGATCTATCTTTCCACAATATCACCACATTTTCTCTATATTATCTCCACTTTTCTCTCGTTCTCTCTCCTTAACTATAGCCCATAAATAGAAAGGCTCAACTTTCTTATTTTTTGTTCATCTAGGCTAAAACTCTCAAGGTCTATAGGTGAGAAAATATTTCAATTATTTTTCTTACTAACCATTCATTGTCGTGGGTGTGTTTAAGAGCTAGCACTCAACCTTTTTGCAAATAACTAGTTTTTCGTGTGAGCATAGAGGAAGTTGAGTACAAGTAGCACTTTTGTGGCACATTTTGGCTTGGTTTGAACGTTGTATAGGCTGGTCCCATACAGTAGTTACGAATTAAATCATCTCAAACAACTTTTATATTAATTTCTTTAGGTAAATTCCTAAACTAGTTAAGTTCTTGCAATGTTTTCATGTTTGGATTCTTGGATGATTTTGATTGTTGTTCTTGCTCGTTTTGTTATTCTTTTTGTTGTGCCAACTTGTATAAAACCTATAAAAATCCTAATATCCATATATTCATATTTGCTAATCAAACATTAAATCACATTTTCATTTATTGCACAATCATCTATATTTAATCATACACATTCAACCAATATCCAGGCAAGTGTAAATTGGTACACTTACCTCAAATCCCATGAAGCTCAAGCACTCTCGTATTTGACTGTGCCCCTACTCTTGATTTTTGGCACCTATATTAATATTCACATATCCATTTACTTTTTTCATCCATTTTCTCCCAAATCTCCACTTACTTCCAAAAACCCTATTTATTAATACCCAACCATGATCAATTATAATTTTCCCTTTTAGTCCTAGGTTATTCATCAATCTAGTCTCACACATTTCACACACTTATTCATCTTAATTAACTCAAAATCACAAACTCTAAGCAAGACCTCAACTTAAATCCTCAACAAAATTAAAATTCAATAGCAAGATAGAGTCCTTATTTCAAGAGATTATGCCTAAATAGTTATTTGCTCCCTTCTTTCCTGTTTCTAGAGTTTTTGGGAAGCTTTTTAGTAAGGGTAAGGGTGAGCATGTTTAGGTTCTACTATGTATGTGTTAAGGGGAGTGTTATGAGTTATATTTATACTTTTTGAGCAATACACATGCCACAAGACTACAACATGCCTGTGTTGTAAGTCGTGCTTCCTTATTCTGAGCCACATAGTCACTCGACACGACCATGTTGAGCCCCTGTGTTACACTTATCCTATAGTAGTTTTTACACAGTCCGTGTGTGCATGCCTGCACGACCAGGTCCTGTTACCCCTCAATTTTATTTTTCTACTTTTTCTCACAACTCCTATTAATTTATTTAATATTCTCATGTTCTAACACTTAATATTATTATATTAGAATGAATTTTTTGGATCATTTCAAATTTTTGTCTTTGCTCTGCATCAAAAGTTTCTGGACACAAACTCGACCAGTGAACATATAAGAGATTTTTGAACATGAACTTTTCTTATACATTAAATCTCAACAAATTTTGTTGTACAGGTGGACAATATTAGACCTTTTATGTACTACAAATCCAATGTGAATGTACAATTGTGCAAAAAAATGCCCCAAATAGATTGATTTATTTTGAATATAATGAACGATAAACTAACTAAAAATTGAAATGAAAATGATTATTGTAGAGCTTCAATAATTTATTTACCAGTATTAGCTAAAAAGATACCTCCAAAGGTTAGATATGTCAGGGAAGGCATTATTAGAAGTATCTTTAACTAAGTTTTTCTCTTTCTCCTACCTATCAAAGCGACTATCTTCAATTAACATGTAATCATAAAAGAAGGTTCCGTTTAGTAACAGGCATTTTATTTCTGACATCACTACACGAAAAAAAGAGGTCATGATTATAAAATGATGATTACTATGATTTTTCTATTGTGTTTGACACTTTGATTATGCAATATTTGTAAATAACGTGACACAATGTCAACAAGTGTAAAATATGATTCGAGAGAAATTCAATTAAGCACGATGGTTGTGCCATTCATCAGCGTTGTTCAGCGCAAGCTCGTGCCCTTCATAGATGGGTCGTGTGTGGATCACAGGCTTGAATAATGACTAACACGACCAGTGTTGTTCAGCATAAGGGTGTGTTGGCCATTTTCAAGCCCAATTCTCTCTCAAATCTATGTCAACCTGCCTGCAAATCCGACTCAAATCATAACCAATTTCAACTATCGTATGAAAATTCAAAATCATGCAAAAACAGACAATCATCAATAACTATATGAATTATTCTAAGCGTAAAATCACATTTAAACTTAAATTGTATTTTTCAATCAAAAATAGTTTAAAGTGTGAATTTTAAGGGAAATTATAACTAGATGCGCGTGTAATACATAACTAAAGTGTGAAAAATATGCTCATATTACACACGCATCATCTCTTGTCCCTCAAGTTTGATAACTTTAGCGCGGAAGACATTGCAGGGGCAAGAGTAGTGATAAAGTCCCTTACAAGTGTAAACACTTTCCTAGCTTTCAAATTGAATTTTTCCTGCACTATTAGCTATAATAACTATAAAGCTTTGATCATAAGCTTGGAAATATAAATAAAATTGGGAGCAAGATACATAGAAGTTTACGAGAAATCATAGTTCATTTTAAAACAAATGAGGGGAGAATAATACTCTAAGTTTCTCCTTGGCCCCATTTTTTATAGTGGTCATACATATGTTTAGAGATTTCAATGAGGTAGAAATGGAACACGTATCTAAGAGTCATAATTAAAAGCCTGATGGCATGGCTAAAGTAGTGTGGGGATAATAGAGCGAGGAATCCTTAGGAGAGTTCTTTCGTTGGAAGCTTTAACTGATAAAACTATAAGTTTCAATTTATTTTGCATTGATTTCACTTTTGAATGATATTTTTGTTTATGTTGACATATATGTTATTAGTATTGTGCCTATTTTTAATTTGAATGTTTGTGTTTGTAATTGCTAATGTATGTATGGATATGTAGTTTTTTAATATATATATATATATATATATATATATATATACTTAAATTGGTAAATGAAAGGAAGAAATAAAATAAGAGGACTAAGAAACTTGAAAATCATGAAATGAAAGGTTTAACTATATTTGTGATTGATGATAACTTTGTGTGTAAAATATTATTAGGTATAAAAAAGGAGCAAAATTGGAGTGTTCGCCGAAAAGGCAATTGTTGGGCCTTGGTAGTTGGAGTGGAAGAAGCCACCTTTGTTGCAAGGGTTTACAAATTATAGATACAAGAGGTAATTTTCTTTACTCATTATACTACACAAGTTTTTGCATGTATCATATTTGATCTCTAATGAAAACACGCTTTTATTTCTTTTCTGAAAGGCGTTCTCATCTTCTTGTCAATCATGTGTAAAACCTTCATTTCTCAATGAAATTTCACTGATGGTTAATTGAGCAAAGCCCACTATCCCTTTATTAACCAAAGTCCAACTGACATCCATGCATGAGCCAACTATAATCAAGGCCCAATGGTTGATTGAGCACCCCTAATGGAACGACCACTCCTATTAAAACCTTAGGTGATAGAAGGAGGGGAGTCCTACTTTATATATTGCACATTTAGCTCTCTTTTTACAATGTGGGACACTATCATTACTCTGCCCTTCGATGACCCACATCCATTTGGATCGAGCACTTGACACGGTGTAGGTAGAGCATTTGTGCCAGCCTTTCCTTTTTGACCCCTAAGCCAGCCTTTCCATGGCCCAAGCCAACCCCTATGCAACTAGGTCCCGCTAGGCAAGCCTGACTTTGATACCAATTAATACGATACTAGACCATCCTCCTTTTATCAAACAAAGGCTAACTAACACCTACATATGGGTCAGCTATAACCAAGACCTAATGGTTGGTCGAGCACTCCTCATGTGCCGACCTTTCCCATTAAAACTTTGGCTGATAGAAGGAGAGGAGACCCACTTTATATATTGTACATTTACTCTTTTTTTTCTAATATAGGACTATCATTTGATATGATACCACCTTGCCCTTCTTTAATCAACGAAAGCCCAACTAACACCTATGCATGGGCCAGCTATTACCAAGGCCCAATGGTTGGTCGAACACTCCTCATTGGCTGACCACTCCCATTAAAATCTTAGCTGATAAAAAGAGGGATCCCCACTTTATATGTTATACATTTAGCTTTTTTTTTTCAATGTGAGACTCTATTGTTACCCTTCCCTTTGAGGACTCACGTCCACGTGGGTCGAGCACTTGACACAGTATGGGTCGAGTACTTTTGCCAACCTTTCCCTTTTGGCCCATAAGCTGGCCCCTCTAAGACCCAACCCAACCCCTTTATAACTGGGTCCCTCTAGGCAAGGTTGGCACTAATACCAACTGATACAATACCGTCCCACTCTCCCTTTATCAACCAAAGTCCAACTGACACCCACATATGGACCAACTGTAACAAAGGCCCAATGGTTAGTCGAGCACCTCTTATGTGTTGGCCACTCCTATTAAAACCTTGGGTAATAGAAGGAGGAGAGCTCCATTTTATATATTGTACATTTAACTCTCTTTTTTCTAATGTGGGACTCTATCATACTATCTACATATGATAGCAATCTCTCTTTTAACTAGATGAAGCTAAAATCAGTATAATATGACACATTACTTGTCATAGTCTTTGAATTAGGCCAAAATCATCTCCTTCTGCAATTCAAATTATTTTTTATGCTTACTACAAGTAATATACAATTTTTGAATAGTGATTCTACTGTAAGATGTCGACTATTTTTAACATTACATAGATTTGTATTTGGTTATTACTAAATGGTGTTTAGTTCTGACAGATTAAATAACAAATATAGATTGCAGAAGTATACATTTTACAGAATTATAACCTACTGAGTATCCAAAATGTTATGTCAAATTGTTTTAAACCATGTGGATGGTGCTATACAATGTGTAATGCATAGACAATCAAGTCTCCAAACCTACACTATGTGAATTATTAGCAAGGTTTAACAGAGATTTTACCAAATAAACATTGATAAACGCAACAACTATTAGGAATTGCAATTTATTGAATGTTACTATCTAAATATGGCAATTATCTCTCACTCTTACCTAAATGAAGTTAAAAGCTAACTTTAAAACAAAATTTTACAAGAAAAACAAAGAAGGTTTACACTGTAAGCATAATTGTACTTTGATAACATCACTCCACTTTCAACTAGGAAGTGGAGGAGCACACAAGCACCTATTATGGAAGTAACTAATGGAATCAAAATTTTTTAACTTACCTCCATATGAATTTTTCCACAAAGCCTATCATAACTTACATTGAAAAACTCCAAATCTAGTTGTGTTAGTTGTTAAGGGATACTCCTATGAGTTTTGTCAAAATTCCTATCAGTGTTCACCAAATTTGATGAAAAGACCACCTTTGACAAAGTGAACTCAAACAAGTTTCTTGAAATCCCAAGAATTGAGTACTTTTATTAGGACCAAACAACATAGAAACATCACCATAATGCTTTTTCCTTGATAAATCAATACTGTCAAAGTGCAAGTTACCTAATGAGGTAGGAATGAGGCCTAAAAGTTGTTTTAAGAAAAGTATATTGATGGAACTTGCTCTTTAAATTCACCTAATGATTATGGAATTGGTCTTGTAAACACGTTCCTGTCATTGTGAATAGCTAAAAGATTTGGTAACAAAGCAATAGAGCTTGGAATTGACCCAAATTGCTTATTGTAAGGTAAGGCCAAGAAGGTTAGGTTCTTTAAAGTGCTAAAATTAGGGACTAACCTTGTAAGATTTAACCAACTAAGTCTTTGGACATTAAGGTGTACAAGCTTGGAAATTGAGGCTAGAATTCGACCAGTAAAGTTGGTGAGTTTTTGAAACTCAAGTGTTTAGAGATAAGGCAAGTTGTTATAATAGATGATATGGTGCCATTGAATTCGTTAGAAAAATGGTGAGTGAAATGATGTGGCAGCTCTTAGGGTCACGCTCATCTTGGTACCATGAAGTGCAACAATCATCCTATAGTTTCTATGTAGTAAGAAGATAAGGGTTGCCAAAATGTTGTTTGATTTGGAACAAGACTACTCTATTTTCTTCTGGATTGTAGAGTTCAAAAATGTTAGGCAGGAGGACAAAAAGAAATAAGGAAATTACTGTTGGAAAATAAAGAAGAGGAGAAAAGTGGGTTTGTCCCACATGGAATAAAAATGAAGAGAAAGAGGTGTATTTATGTAGAAAATGTGTGGAGTAAGAACAAGCCAATTGGTTTTGTTGAATTTGATACCCACACACTTCTACATGTTGCACTTTGGTCTTCTTGAGTTTGACAATGCAGTAACACTCCCGACTACGACCCATCACGCAGGCCTGAGAATTACCAATATGGTATCAAAGCTCGAGCCCAAATGGGCGGGTTTAACAGCCTGACGAAGCTCCTGGATGGAATACTTAGAAGAAGCTTGACATGAGAAGCCCATCATGACTAGGTGCAAGGTCATGGAAACCTGAGGCCCAAGACCTGAAGCCCAAATAAGAAGGCTCAGTGAGGAAGACCCAGATGATGGCACGGTTCAAGCCCAAGAAAGAGGAGCATAAGCCTAGGAAAAAATAGATGAAGAAACCCGTGGCCTCTGAGGCTCTTGAGGTTTGAGCTTGAAGAAATAAAGTCTAGATGAAAAATTGCAAGTCACAACTGAGCCAAGACAAGTCGAGCCAGTTGGACTTGAGGGGAAGTGTTGGAAAATAAAGAAGAGGAGAAAAGTATGTTTTTCCCACATGGAATAAAAATGAAGAGAAAAAGGTGTATATATGTAGAAAATGTGTGGACTAAGAACAAGCCAATTGGTTTTGTTCAAGTTGATATCCACACACTTTTACATGTTGCACTTTGTTCCTCTTGAGTTTGACAATGCAGTAACACTCCTGACTACAGCCCATCACGCAGGCCTGAGAATTACCAACATGGTATCAAAGCCTAAGCCTAAATGAACGGGTTTAACAGCCTAACGAAGCTCCTGGACAGAAGACCTGGAAGAAGCCTGACATGAGAAGCCCATCGTGACTCGGTGCAAGGTCATAAAAACCTGAGGCCCAAGACCTGAAGCCCAAAGAAGAAGGCTCAGTGAGGAAGACCCTGTTGATAGCGTGGTTCAAGCCCAAGAAAGAGGAGCACAAACCCAGGCAAAAATAGATGAAGAAATTTGTGGCCTCTGAGGCTCATGAGGTTCGAGCTTGAAGAAATAAAGTCCAGATGGAAAATTTGCAAGTCACAACTGGGCCAAGACAAGTCGAGCCAGTTGGACTTGAGGGGGAGTGTTGGAAAATAAAGAAGAGGAGAAAAGTGTGTTTGTCCCACATGGAATAAAAATGAAGAGAAAGAGGTGTATATATGTAGAAAATGTGTGGACTAAGAACAAGGCAATTGGTTTTGTTCAAGTTGATACCCACACACTTCTACATGTTGCACTTTGGTCCTCTTGAGTTCGACAATACAGTAACACTCCCGACTACGACCCATCACGCAGGCTTGAGAATTACCAACAATTACTAGGATAGAGAACAAAAATGTGTTCATAGTTTTTGGAGATTGTTTTTGTTTTGAGATGTTTATGGTTTTGGATATGTGATTGTGAAATTTATATAGTTGTTTTTGTTCAAAAGAATGATACAGTGTGTGAGGATAGATGATAGACAAGCACCAATGGTTCCAAAGGCTTGTTTGGACTTAAAAGGTTGAAGGTCAAAAACAAAAAAAAATATAGTTTTAATAGTATAATGCCCTTTAAATAATACAGAGGTAGGGGATCAGATTATCATTGACAATTTTGGTGAGGAAACTGGGTTTTGAATATACTGATTACCCCAAAAATAAACTCACGGATGCTAATTTTGACTTAGAATCAATCGATGTGTAAATTTGAGTTAGATAAAGAATAACTACTTAGAAGAGGATTTTTTGAAAAGCTTAGAAGAGGATTTAATAATAACAATCTTTTTCTAAAAAACGCTCTCAAATAATTGCCTGAAAACTCACCACGCCGAATACCACCCCCTTTACTGTAACGCCCTGAAATTTAGTCGAATGAACCTATAAGGAAAACAGATTAAAATAGAAGCGAATTGAATTAAAGTAGAAAGTTGCAGAAAATTGTAGAAAAATCTGCAGTGAGCACGACTTGAGCACACTCTTGTGCTCATGACTGAGGATCAGCACGACCTTGTGCTCTAACCTGAGAATTTGGCACGATGCGTGTCGAATTAAAGTCAGAAAGAGATTGTGCATGACTAATTAAGAACTCGTACTGAGATGAACGACACAACCTGATAGTACGACCCGTTCTCGAGGGTGTGTCGACTGGGCTGATATGAACTAACCGACTGCTTGCTATTGTATTATTAAAAAACAGAGCAAAGTGGTGAAAGCAAGCAGCTGTAAACCCTAGAATTAGTGGAAAGGGAGTATTAGTGAAGAAGAACATCAATTCTTCTCAAATTCAAGCTAGCAACACTTTAAGGTAATGATTCTAGCCTATATGCATAAGAAGCCTATGTGTTGAGCTTATTGTAACTTTGATGAATTGAGGTTTTTGAACTGAAATGTTTGAGAGAAACATGTATGTTAACTAGCTTGGGGTTAGTAAACATCATATGATTGACTTAGATCATTGATAACCTGATTTGAAGGGAATAAGAAGCTCAAAGTGGTTTGAAAAGCTTATGTGCATAGGAAATGTTAGCTAAGGGGTGTGTGTGCTGTTCTTGAATATGAAATCAAGTAAGAATAAGTTCATTAACATCCTCTATGAGATTATTTTTGTACAAGAGGTTCTGTACGTCGATTGGATCAAAGTTGAGCCCGACGTCGACTACGTACTATCATCGAGGTAAGTGTTCTTACGCTTACTCTTTGCATTCGTATGTCTATTTGTATTTAATTACGATGGAAAAGAGGATTTATGGTAGAGAAGAATGTCCAAAAAGGACCTATGTATTGAAAATGCAAAGTAAGCTATGTGGATTGATCTTAGGATCATAATACTAATGCTTTGTGCGAGAATCGTATGATCATATCACTTGCTGTATGATTCCTATGTGCAAAATTACCTTTGTGTCTTCGTGGAACTGTATGCCTGTGTGGAATGAATCTGTGTGATTAATAAGAAAGCTTTGTGTTTTGATTTAATATGATGAATTGATCTTATGATCATATTTATATACTTTGTGATTTATATTTGTGTGATGAGTTATATGCCTAGATTCAAATGCTATATACCCATATACTGTGTGCGTGGCATGATTTGAGTTGTGTGTATATTGAGCTATATGGGTTGATCTGTGTGATTATGCTGTGTGCTATTGATACGAATGTTCATTTCATTTATGTGTTCCATATCATTTGTGTGACATGAGTCCTGTGTGGATTACAGACGTGTTGTGTGTTGTGTAACATCCTAAAAATACGTATAAATACTGTATAAATACGTATAAATACGTATAAATTTTTTGCGAAAATAAAATAAATAATTAAGAGGAGGATATAAATAAATTTTAAATAATATAAAAATCTAAAATATCGAAGTCGATCGTGAAAGGAAAACGGCTACACATTATATTTTTACGAAAGGAGGAATAGAAAATTTTTCGCGTTTCCCTATATGAAAAATTGAGGAGAAATAAATAGTGAGAATATCAAGACAATTATATTTGGATATTGATTTTCAATAATTTCGAAATCAGAAATTTATTTGGAGTTGTGGTAAAATAAATTATGAAACAAAGTGGACGCAATACGACTTGAAATTTAAAATTTCAAGTCTTACCTCCCACTTGTCCGACCAAAGCAGCCATCTCCTTAATTCCCTCTTTCTTGTTTCCTCTTTCATTCTTTTCTGCATTCTTTCCTTCCTCCATCACGAGTTCTTTCTTCTTCTTCTTTAATTTTCATTTTCAAAATTTCTAAAACAAACCTCTTAACAACAATCTGGAACTTGGAAGCTTGGAAACCCATTTAAGAGCTTGAACTTTGGTAAGTTTCTTGAAATTTATGTGGAATCCCATATGTTTCTGTATCCTAAGTTCAAAGTTCCATAATTTAGAGAATTTAGCTCTGATTTAGATGAAATTTGATTCTTTAGAAAGCTTAGGATGTATACTAAGCATTGTTACAAAGATTTTGAGTTAAACTTTGAGTTGAGTGCAGGAAAATGAAGTTTTAAGTTGGAAGGTTAAGAAAAACGGGATTTGAGTTTTTGGTTCTAAGTTAGATTTTTGGATTGGTTGCTAAATCTAGATTCTTTGAGGTTTAATAATGAGAAATGTATGGTTAGTTTGATGGGCTATGATTTAAGTGAGGTTATGAAGTAATCTTAGTATTATACTAAGAATTTTGAAGGTAGAAATGTGGTCACAAGGTGTAAAATATATATTGAAAGATGGAAAATGCAAATTCCTGATTTAAGAAGTTTAGGAGAAAACCTTAACAATGTTAATTAATATATAAAAATTGAAAATTAGGTGAGGAAAAGAGAAAAGAAGATAAAATAACATTTAAAACTTAAGATCATCATTTAGTTATGTTATTATAAATGTAAATATATGTATATGATAATATTGTGGTTTAATTATTAATAGGAGAATCGAAAAA
>CANYCX013312446.1:0-11671 GCA_948193385.1 Breynia disticha f. nivosa | reverse complement strand
GCCTAACTCACTCCCAAAAGGCACCTTGTGGGAGGAGGTTTGTCACTCATTATATATTGAACATAGCAACACAACCTAGCCAATGTGGGATTCATGACACACCCCCCTCAGCCCAAACCGGGCTGACCAGAACAATCAAATGGGCTTTGGGCAACTTAAGGCCGGGCACCGCCCCAAACCATTGGACTAGGGTGGCTCTGATACCATATTAAATTGGGCCTAACTCACTCCCAAAAGTTGTGTGCATATGTTCAATATATAATAAGTGGCAAACCTCCCCCCACAAGGTGCCTTTTGGGAGTGAGTTAGGCCCAATTTAATACCCTATTCGCCCCACTCCAGTCAGGGTGGACTCGGGTTCATAGGGCACTCCATTCCCAACACTCATACTTTCCTTATTAGGACAATAACCTAAATTGGTTATTTCCTTCTCATCAATATGGTGGTCCATTCCTCTCTTTCTTTACTCCTAATTTATGCTCAAATTTACTTCCAACATAGACTAACTAATTTGTATTTCACAAAGTCCAAATTCGTGATTCATAAGTAAATAACCAAAATACCCTTTCAGGTCAACGGCAAAGTGTGCAATTCTATAAGTCCATTTTAAATGGACAATCACTTCTAATGAACTTATAGATCATAGGTAACCTCTAGTAAGAGTATTATGATAATGTAATTAGAATGAAAATGCGTATGTCATCCTTATGTAGTCTCATTTTTTTGCTTTATATTCAAGAGACACTGAACTCTTAGATAAATAAAGAAATTTATTATTTCATCTGAGTATAACTATACAATTCTTAGTTCACTCATCAGGTGACTAATGATATCATATGTATGATTTATTTGCTTTTTTGAAAAAAATATATCACTTTATAATTTTTTTTAATAAAACGGTTTTAATTTTTTATGTGAAGAGTTTACAATTAATTTATTATCATTTTCTTATGCGAAAATTTTATTAGTTTATCAGATTTTATAACAGGAAAAATTTAGAACTCATCTTTTATTTGAAAATTTTCTATTAAATAATCAGTTAGTTTAACAGAAAAGTTTCAGTTTCTCTTAGAAAAGTTTATAATTAGTTTATAATCATCTTCTTATCCAAAAAGTTAAATCATTTTCTCTTTTTGAGAAAGTATAGTTAGCATAGCAACAAATTCCCTCCCAATTAGAAGTGAACATACATTGAGTCGGATTGATTTTGACCTAAAAATTGGACCCGACTCAAAATAAAAGCACTCGAAGACTTGTATGAAAAAACTGTTACGTAGCAATAAAATCACTTTAACATTTACCATCTCATTTAGACATCTGATTTATAAAAATTAAAGAATTGCCTTCAGTCTATATGTAATAAATCGCAGCTTGTTGAAGATGATACACCAAACCTAACAATTACGGCCTTCGCCCCTTCTGGGAAACCAGCAAATGGTCTCGTAATAGCACAATGATAAAGCAATTCCTGCCGGATCTCTCTTCGTGGAAGGAACCGGCAAAACTAGTGCGAACAGTTACAGAACCAGAAATATTTTTAAGAGGGACAAAAATAGACTAAGTTAAAATAAAACAGCAAAAGATACGATAAAAGAGAGTATTATAAAAAAATACACGATAAAAAATGAATGAATAAGTTGATACGACAATAAAGAACAACCAATCTTTTCGGCCCACTTTAATGAACCTCAGCAAAGAACTTGTAAGGAAATTCCCAGTAACATTCTTAATGGAGAAGCACCAGTAGCCTGCAGGGAAGGTTGCCAAATAATCTATATTTTTATGATGTCAAATTTTTTAGCAAAAACATATATATATATATATATATATATATATATATATATATTGGTAAACTAAACTTTACAGTGAGGAGATGCTGCTCCGGTTCAAGACCAAAGAAAGTTACCGGACTCAAAGAATACTTATAGTGCGATCGTTATGATACGAATACTTTGTCATTACTATTAGACCGACCCTTGAGTGTTAGCAAAAACATATATATATTCAAACCCAAAATGTTCTTGTATATATGATGATTTCCTCCAGATATCAAACAGCTTATGCTGCAAAATGGGTCCAAATGGCATCCTTAACATGCATTCCAAATGTATTGCGATGGGTAGGTCGAATTTAATGATGACAACTGGAGATCTATTGATTCAATTCGTTCGATAAGAAAAACTCAAATGATACAATTCAAAAAAGAAAAGAGAAGGTGGATTGTTCCATTATTTGAGAGGCATGTTGTGTGCATGTGTTCCATGCATGTGACTGTATGGGATTTTCACGACACTTGGAATGATCAATCATGCACATTTCATACTTTCCAAGTGCAAATGTTTCTAAATCTTAAATGCTTTTAAGGGTTTTTTGAATGTAGTTGCTTAGTTTTAAATAATCATTTACAACTAAGATGACAGCTAAAGCTTTCTTGCTTAGGGAGAGGTTTTTAAGAGTAAACAAGATGTTAACATGTTGGTTTTAGTGTAATTATGATAATGTGGGACTAATTCTCATTTGAGTTCTTCAGACATTTATTATTATTAAGATAAATTTTAGATAATTTTAATTGTCTCATTTATTCTCGCACACTGTATTAGTTTTTACTCCCTTTGTTTTAAATAAGTGTTCATTCGACAATAGATATACAAATTATGAAATCAATTTAATAACAAGAAAATATATTATTTTATCCCTACTTAAGAAATCAATGGCAATATTTATTCTTACATAATTTTTTTTGTCTTTTCATATCAAGTGTTTCTCTTTCTTCTTCTTTTTTCCATCAAAGCAATCTTTCATTTGATGACATTTATGCAGATTCTTCTAATTTTTTTAAAAAGAGTTTTTTCTTTGATTTTGATAAGTAAACATATAATTAGATGAGAGGGGTATTTTGGAAAAAAAGTGTACTAAATTTATAAAAAGACATTTATTTTAGAATAAAATTTTATATCTTAATAGACACTTATTTAGGAACGGAAGGAGTATCTATTTATTGTGGCCATATACCTTGCTAATTTATACTCTCTCCATCCCAGAATAGATGTCGTTCAAGGTTTTGCACACGGATTAAGAAAATATTTAATATGTCTTAAGTTTGTATTTAATTGACTATTATACTCTCTGGCTTAGACTCATAATAAGAACAACCAAATTAAATTTATATTGAAAATGCAAAATTAAATTTTCATTGAAAACACAACTTTTCTAAAACGATAATTATTCCGGGACAGAAAGAGCATATAGTTAAGCTATCTTTTAGACAAATCGTTCAATTCAGTTAACCATTAGTCGGTTTGGTTAGAAATTGTAAAATATTTTTTGGACTTTATAATAATTAAATTTAACAAACTATAGTGGTTACAAAATGATACATATACATCGTATTTAAATTAGTTATATATATATATATATAATTTAGTTGGATTTGATTTTTTAATTAGTTAAACTACAACCGAAGAAGCCAATTTAATTTTTAAAATATTATATTAATATCCATCCATTTAAATTATTGATTTTAATACGATTTGGTTTATTGTTCACTCTATTCGTTGGTTTGTCCGAGTCAGTTGTCCGGATTCCTGGCATGTGAGTTAATCCGATATTCCGATGAGTCAATAGGTCCGGTTATTATTACAGAAGAAACCGGTACCTGTACAGTAATTACCTAAGTACAGACATATGATGAGAAATGTTTGTTATAGAATTCAGTTAATTATTATTCACTCCCATTAAAATACCACACGCAGACCATATATTACCATGATAAATATCGAAACTAATGACTTCTAGTTGCAGTTGTAACATACATTTCTTTCCACAAGTCTTCCTCTTCCTGTCTGAAACTCTAGAAAGAAAAACTTGTCTTAGAACCAAAATTAGAAAGTGACTTCGAAACCCATCTGATAAAGACTCGTCAACATTCCCGTTATTAGCCATTTTCTTCATTTCTGTATTGGATTTCTGCAATTTTGTCCTTGTAAAGTTTGCAAATTCTGGTGTTTTCACTCTTCAGATCTCTGTTTTCGCTGCATTTCAATTGGGTTCTTCAGTTTATGCATGATTTATCTTTTTTTTTTGGTGAAATTCTGAGTTAAGGAGGTGAATTTGGATCTGGGTTTGAGTCAACTTTGTTAATTGACTCGAAATTTGATGTGGGTTTTGGTTGAACTGAGGTTGTGATTTGGTTTTTGATTGGTGAAAACTAAGTCAACATAATAAAGACAATGTCTTGGAAGAACAAGGGATTTGAACCAGCTTCTTCAAAAAGCGTGGTTTCCAAAAAATGGACTCTTTTGTTCTGTATCGGTTGTTTCTGTGCAGGGATGTTATTTTCTGACAGGTAATTTTCCTTGATTCTTGTTTTGACTTTAGTTGTTGAATTATTAATGTTAAGTTTGCTTTTAGCTTTTGATTTTAGTTTGAATTTGGAAATCTCTTATCGTGATGGATTTATAATGTTAGGTTTCTGTAGTTTTATCATATTGCAATTTACACGTGTTTGCTTTCTGAATCAGTTTTTTGAAAATAAACATTTAGATGGATTCTTCTGTGACGTTTCCTGATTCTATTTGATCCCCAAATTCCTGGTTCCAAAGCAGGTCTATCAGCTTTTAACAACCTCCTGGAATTCTTAGTTACCTTGGTCATGTTGGCTTAATAGAAAGAATGGTATTAAGATAGAAACATAAATGTGCATTTCTCTGGCACTTTAATGCTTTTGAATCTGCTCAACTTGCCTTTTCTTAGGCAACTCATTTATTCCGAATGAATACTGCTTAGGCAGAAGAGACAGAGTTGAAATGTAGGAGCTTGATGTTTGGTGTTGCACAATTAGAAATTGGAAATGCTGTATAAGAGTGTAAAGGACTGATGGAGCATGCCGATTTTCTTCGCTCTTTTGTTAAACACGATATTTTCGGAGAGAACTTAAGCATTAAGTTTTGAGATTTCATTCCTGGATTTCTTTTGATTGGACTGTCTTTGTGTACATGACGTGTTCATGATTGGGAAGTAAATATGCAAAACATATTCACAGGTGTTCACGGAGTGCACCAATTTTCTTCTTTGGAGTTTTTTTTTCCTACACATGTTCATGCCACAATCATTGGTGATTTGAATTTTACTTTGTTGGTCAGTGTTATTTAGAATTGTTTGATCATACTCACTAAACATTTTTTTGGCTATAGAATGTGGGCAATGCCTGAAGTTAAAGATCTATCAAGGACTGGTGACATGGAAGATCAGAAACTGAAGCTACCCTCAGAAGGTTGTGCTCCAGAAATTGTAAGTACTTCTTCACTGTACTCAATAAAATTTTGCTTTTGCTCGGAATATAAAGCTGTACATTGGTTTCTGTCAAGTTGTTAGCATGCTTGTTCATCTTTTTCCATTTTGTTTCTATCAGAAGGATGAAAAATCCAAGGACATCATGGGAGAAGTTTCAAAAACGCACCACGCCATACAGTAAGCAGTGTTTCCGGCTTTTGCATTTCAGTTCCTTTGATACCGTCGACTGTTAACATTTTATTGATTGCATCAGGACATTGGATAAAACAATTTCAAATTTAGAAATGGAGTTAGCTGCTGCAAGGGCTGCACAGGATTCCGTACTAAATGGTTCTCCGGTATCTGACAACTTAAAAGTTACTAAACCAAGTAGGAAAAGAAAGTATTTAATGGTTATAGGCGTAAATACTGCTTTCAGCAGCAGAAAGAGGAGAGATTCAGTTCGTGCTACATGGATGCCTCAAGGTCAGTAAATATTTATCATCTAAGTTAAATTTTTTTGGACTTTCACAATTCTATTTCATCTCTCTCTTAACAATGATTTCATCTCACTCTTAATAATGATGTTTTTAATTTATGGTTTCTATCTTTTCTTACCCAATCTTGAAATCTAGGTGACAAAAGAAAGAAGCTTGAAGATGAGAAGGGCATTGTTATGCGCTTTGTGATAGGTCACAGGTGGGTTGTGCTTCAGAGTTCAAAATTTCATGTGGAAAATTGTACTCATATCATGCATCTTTGTTTGTGAATAATCGCAACGATTTACTTTCTGTTTACAATAGTAAATGATGTCTTAAAGGGTGGAATTTAATTTATATTTTTCCTCTCTAGTGCTACTGCAGGTGGTATTCTTGACAGAGCCATTGAAGCAGAAGAGAAGAAGCACGGGGATTTCTTAAGGCTGGTAGTGCTTTTTTGTCTTTGATATTCTTTGTGCCAATTCGGTTAATTGAGAGGAGTACGAATCCTGTTTAAAAAACAGCTAACTGTAGTAAATCCTTTGTCATTGATTCGGGGCAGGAACATGTTGAGGGCTACCTGGAATTGTCAGCTAAAACAAAGATATATTTTGCCACTGCTGTTGCTTTATGGGATGCAGATTTCTATGTCAAAGTTGACGATGATGTGCATGTAAATATAGGTAAAGACATATTTAGTTACTTTATCTTGACGGTTGAAGTCTACGTTATTAGCTTACCGTTATGATCTCAATTTAAGAAAATTAAACTCTGTCCTTTTTCAGCAACTCTTGGGGCAACTTTAGCAAGGCATCGGAAACAGCCGAGGGTCTATATAGGATGTATGAAGTCTGGACCAGTCCTTGCTCAAAAGTAAGTTAGCCATTACCTTAATGACTTGTTGATTTGAACATGTGAGACAATAGTCTAACTATGTCCTTCATTACCATTTTCTTGATAGAGGAGTGAAATACCATGAGCCTGAGTATTGGAAATTCGGTGAGGAAGGAAACAAATACTTCCGTCATGCTACCGGACAGCTATATGCTATTTCAAATGATTTGGCTACTTACATATCAATCAATCAGTAAGTTCGTGGATCTTACTCGCAAAAAATGCAAAATTTTCTCACGATTAATTTTATTTAATTTCTTTCATTGTGATCATCTAGACATGTGTTGCACAAGTATGCTAATGAAGACGTCTCGCTTGGATCATGGTTTATTGGATTGGATGTTGAGCATATTGATGACCGCAGACTTTGTTGCGGTACCCCACCTGGTAAGTTCATAATTTTCCAACTCCTTTCAGCTTTCAGGTTCTGAGATGCATGATTTAGAGTTCCCACATTATATTCTCTACAAAATCCATATTGGATATTGTATTTTTCATGCAAAAATAAATTGAGGATTGCTCATTGGCTTGGAACTTGGAGTTCTCTTTATTGTACATTATATTTTGTACTTCATGTTGCAAGTCTATTTGCTTAAAAGTCAAGCCAGTCGTGTTGGAGGGAACGACGCTGAGATATAAGTTCCGCAAAGAATTGTTTCTTATCTGTAAGAATGAATCATTAGAAAATTTTACAGTAACACAATGCGAACATTCGATGCAGATTGTGAGTGGAAGGCACAGGCAGGCAACGTGTGTGTGGCTTCGTTCGACTGGAGCTGCAGCGGGATTTGCAGGTCAGCGGAGAGGATCAAAGAGGTTCACCGGCGGTGTGGAGAGGGTGAAAATGCACTGTGGAGTGCAGAATTCTAACCAAACAAATGCTCTTTCTAAACTCAGAAAGAAGGTAATAGATGGTTATGAGAATGGGAAATGTACAATGAGAAAGGTGTTCATGCCGCAAGAACTCCGCTCCATTTTAGATCTGGAGAGAGAGAGAGAAGCAGTTCAATACCATGTTGAAGATGACTGTAAATTGTTTATTCTTTGTCGTATAGGAGTGGCCGTTTTGAATTTGTCATGGCTTGTGGAACTCCTGAATAAGTGAAAAGATTTAAGTTAGATTTTGTGAAGTGTCACCTTTATCTTTCAACAAAGTAGTGAATTTCGCTTTGATCTTTAGTTTTTTTACTTCTTTGTTCACTGTTTTCTTTCCTTCACATGGGACTATATCGGAGACTTTTAATATGAATCTCGTAAGTTCATAAGTTAGGAGACTCAATAAGACAAATATTTGTCGTTACATGCGATAAAAATAAATTAGAGTTTTTAATTTATTTTATAAAATATAGTTTAAATTTTACGTAATTTATAGAATTTAGTAAAAAGCAAGAAGGTTGTTTAATGAAGACATTCAAGTCGTAATGGTCGTGAAAGAGAATGATGAGATGATGTTGAAGTCATGAAGCACAACATTTCCACGAATAAAGCCAAAGCACTATTATTTTGTTTCCAAAGACTTTAGTCATTTCATTATCAAGAATTTAGCCACACTTTCACTATTCATTTTATTTGACTTAAACAAATATGGAATTTCATCACAAATGTCACTTCCTCCTGAAGATCTACCAAACTACTTACAGGAAAGCAGGTTTTTTAATTGGTGGTTAACTTCTGACTTCAATTCGAACTAACATGATATACGATAATACGATTTATAAGATAAAATGTCATAAATTTAATTTTTGTAAAATTTAGGATAACTGTAAAATTTAAATTTTTACTGAAGCAATTTTATTAATATAAGACATAAAATAGACATGTATAATTTTTATTATAATCATAAAATTTGTAAATTATAATGATATTATCACAATCATTTCTTCTCCACTTACAAAAGAGAAAAACTGAGACCCACTCTTCCCACCAACCACCCTCCAATATTTCCTTTCCACATCCTTTCCAACTTCATATTTCACACTGCAATCTCTTCTATGCAGCATATATATATTCTAAAACATTTGTCTTCTTTGTTAATGTGATAATATCTTAAAAGGGTTCTGCTCCATCCATAGAATTATGGTTCCAATTCTCAAGCTTTTTGATTCTTCTCTCAGGCTCTCAGTTATTCCTCTCAGCGTTGCAACTATCTGGTTAACTGTCACAAACCACCAAGATAATGCCATCTATGGCAACTTGAAGTATAGCAATCTATTAGGACTAAAGTATGATGAAACTTTCTTTCTAGTCCTTGTTCATTCTTTTTCTTTCTGATATATATGTGGTAACAA
The DNA here is from genome assembly GCA_948193385.1 of Breynia disticha f. nivosa. Classification (NCBI taxonomy): domain Eukaryota; kingdom Viridiplantae; phylum Streptophyta; class Magnoliopsida; order Malpighiales; family Phyllanthaceae; genus Breynia; species Breynia disticha. Next base: position 2,739 of record CANYCX013312446.1, on the reverse strand, counting down.
AGAGGAGATTGAAATCTTTGCTGTCTGTTATAGGTACATGGCTGTTATTAGTGCCATATCAGCTGGTTATGGTCTTCTTGCTGCTATCTCTACATGGTTCAGATGCTTAGTTGATAAAGCATGGTTCTTCTTTCTCTCTGACCAGGTTTTCTTTATTTCTCAATTTCACATATCGACAACTGTATCTCAGGTTTCTCAGTAAATAAGCCCTTAAAACATAATTTTTTTTCCCAGATTCTTGCTTATTTGATGGTAACATCGGGAGCTGCAGTGATGGAGATAATATACTTGGCATATAAAGGTGATCAGGAAGTGACATGGAGTGAAGCCTGTGAAACATATGGGAAGTTTTGTAACAGAATGAAACTGTCACTGGTCTTCCATGCTTTATCTCTTCTCTGCTTCATTGTTTTAGCTGTGATATCTGGTTTTAGAGTTTTCAGCAACTTTGATCCTCCTGTTTCTTCCAAAGAAAATGAACAAGAAGATAGACCTAACTAGAGAAAATGAATTGTCTTGATTTGGAATTTTCCCATTTTTATTTGGTAAAACTGTGGAAAATTGTTGCTATTGAGATGTTACACTATGCAAGATTCCTGAGTTTATTGTTTTATCAGAAGCAAAAAATGGCCTTTTTTTACAAGCTATTCAATTTGCTCCATTGAGATGTTACAAAATTCATTATACACAATCACATATTCACTTTTTCTGTAAAATTTATACATTAATCAAAATGTTGTAATTGTTAGTGTATGTGGTGGGACGAGTTAGTTGGGCCTCGGTATATGATGACAGGCCGGTATAAATCATGACTCATACTCTGATTTGTGGCATTAAGTCTGATACCATCTAGCAAGCTAGATTTGGTAAGAGATAGATCGAAAAACAGGGAAAACGGGAGAGAGAAAAGAAGTGTTTTATAAAGGATATAATAGTGGTATCAGACTTAATGCCACAAATCAGAGTATGAGTCATGATTTATACTGGCCTGTCATCATATACCGAGTCCCAACTAACTCGGCCCACCACATACACTAACAGTAATCATAACTATTTGTAGAAATGCCTAAATTAACTAATTATTCTCACAAATAACAATATAAGAATTAACAATCACAAGCATAGTTTATTGATTAAATCCAATCATTCCATAGAATTCACTCTTAAATCGAAATAAAAATAAATTACACTCCAAGAAAGCATAAACTCATTGAAGGAGAAGCTTCTGTGCTTATTTGTGTGTTTCTTCCTTTTTTTAACAATCCCTTTTGTTGCTAAAGAAAATGAGCAAGTGCCCCTCTTTAAAACGAATGAGATTACCTTGGCCCCCCTTAATAACTGTAAACATTACCTCCCATGCTCGATTATCTCACTGAGCAAACAAGCCATGAGTGATGTTCAATCCAAAAGAAGAGGATTCGAGTGACTTTTGTTTGAGATAAAAAAAGTCCTCTTTTGGTAAGAGAAGTTACCCATCCACGTGATAACAGAAAATCAGCCTAATCATCATTATCATTCTAAAATGGTGTTGACATCCATTATGGTGGATGAATGGGGCTTTGGTGATGGGCTTGACCACCGGGAATAGCTCTATAGAGGTTCTTATAATAGCCTTTGCCCATTGGTAGAGACACTTAAGTCTTTTTCTTACCGTCTTCTTCCCCGATTCACTTCCTCCTCTCCCTCCTCTGATTTTCTTTGTCGACCACCACACGTCCTCCTTCTCCTTCGCTGACCACCACACATCCTCCTTCTCCTTCTCGACTTCTTTGTTGGGCCTATTTGCAGTCGGGGCACCACATCTCATCAGAGCAGTGAAATACCGATAGACTCTTGGAAAAAGAGGTACAGCCAGAGCCCCCACTGGCCCCGGCTTGGATCCGTCCCTGCTTGAAAGGCAACACTTTGGTCTGTTAGCCATTCCAAGTCACACCTCTCCAAGCAATGTGAATTCCTTCGGACCACTTTACTAAAACAATCATATCAATTTCAGACGATCAATTCTTCAAACTATTTCAATCGAAAAATGTTTTGGTATAGTCCTAAATCTATGACTAATAAATAGGTTAAATAAAAAAGTATCAATTTTGATATGATTTAAATGAAGAAGATTATCAAACAATCCCTTCTCTCTGATCTTTTCTGTTTTGTCGATTAATATAAAGTAAAAACTTTCAATTTTTATCGTTGTTCAAACAACAACAATCGACGCCGTCTGTAAGAATTCTAGTTAAAAGTCATCGAAACTACCATTTTAAATCAATTTCTCAAATTATTTTCTTTTTTCGTCTTTATAAATAATTTTTTTCCTTTATAGTGTTACGTTAAAAATAATGTGTTTAAAGCAACATGTAGCTCCCAGGCCCCTCCCCGCCTCCCTCAACCCCCCCTCTCTGCCTCCCCCTTCCCCTTCCCCCTCCCCCCTTCTTCTCCCCTTCTCTCCGATCCCCCCTCTCGCTGCTACCTCCCTCTTGGTCTCGATCTCTCCGGCCACCACCATTACAGCCACCCCCTCGCCGGTTTTGTCTCTCTTCCGCCCTTTTCCGTCGGATCTCGCTGCTACCTCCCTCTTCGGATCTCTCATCTGCGCCATCACAACCACCTCTCGCCGGATCTCTCTCGGCCTCCTCTCCTCCTCGGACCGCCAGCCACATACTCTTCCACGCACAGCCACGCCTCCACCACTGTCACGGCCAAGACCGGCCGGAACTTCTCCGATCTTCCCGGAGTGATGCTCTC
>CANYCX013311847.1:0-15514 GCA_948193385.1 Breynia disticha f. nivosa | reverse complement strand
TTAAATATATATATTTTTATGCATAATTTATGAAAAAAATCTTATAATTTATAATTCAATGCACTTTTAGTGTATACAAATTTTAATTAATATATGTTTTTACTAAAAACTAAAAAAATCTTAATTTTTTTTCTAAAATTTACATATAAAAATTATTTTTATTTTAGTAGAAAAAAGTTCGGTTAATTCGGTCGGTTTACCGAACCGACCGAAAAAATAACGGTTAATTCGGTTCGGCTAAAATTTTTTTCGGGTCGGTTCGGTTAATTTTTTTAAGAGTTCGGTTAACGGTTAATTCGGTCGGTTAACCGAAACCGACCAAATTAACCGTTTGGACACCCCATTCTTGGGAGGGTTGGATTGTCAGTCCAACCAGCACCACGTGGGTCAGGTCTACTCTAAAGTACATGTGTTTTTGTTTTTACTTATTCTTGTGTTCTTGATAATCTGGAAATTTTTCCAAAATTTTTCATTGTGTTCTTGAGGCTCATTTGCTGGTTTTCTAAAATACCAACATTGCTGCTAGTGGCTCATTAATTTTCACAAAAATATTTTACGGAGATGCCGAACAATGATCCGTCAACTTTCACGACTGGTTTATTTCATGGCAGTACTCGCATACAATATTCTCCTATTTAAATTATGATAGATTCTAAAGCAGAATAAATGTGGTAGGTCGATTTATGCAACTTTCATATAGATCTGTCAGGATTTTGTTCTGGAGAATTATTAGTTAGTGATTCTTGTATTTCTTCAAGGGTGCGGCCTTTGGTCTCTGGTACGAGCTTTGCTATGAAGACAACTCCGGCTCCAGATATGACAGCGAATGTAAGGAACGTTCCTAAAATGACCGGTTTAGACCAGAAGAATGAAATCCAACTTAATATTTTCAGGTTAAGATGATGTTGACGGTGAAAAGGCATTACCTGCTGAGCTCCATTGAAATAGGAAGTTGAATGTGTATGCTACAACCCATGAAGAAAGCCAGCTCACTAAACTTACAAGACTTCCTGCAACTCCTTTGACGTTTATAGGGAAAATCTGAAAGCAGAACTGTTTATTATCTTGCGAATTCCAATCTTGTTTTTGTTGGAATGAAGAGAAACAGATGAGGAGAAGAGATATAGGAAGTACTATACCTCTGACATTATAATCCATGGTATTCCTCCGAGGCCGAGTTCAACAGAACCAAGGTATACCTATTTGCAGAATAATCAGACAAACGTAACATGTTCAACTGAATTATCTCCACAGCCAAGGAGTTGATTCATTAAAACCAGAGTGATATGTAAGAGTGACTCGAGAGGTCTCGTTACCAAAACGCCGATAACTGCTAATACCGGAGTGAGATTCTTCCACAGAGACAGATCCTGGTAACGGTGAATTGCAAATTAATTTGGTTACAAAAGATTCAATGTTGGAAAGGAAAAAAAAGGTGGTAGATGTGAATTTTTCTGCAACCTGTGTGAAAAATGAGAATGCAGTGATGACACAGCCCAAGCATGCTCCAGTTACTGATATCTGCAAACATTCTGGTAAATTTCAACATTAATCTCTGAATGATTAAAGCTCGTAAACATTTTCCATTGCTTGTACCATCAAAAGCGGTCTCCGTCCTGATTTGTCTATTAACACCACACCTAAAGCTGCCATCAGTATCTGCAGAATTTTTCCAATGGTTCTCAGAAATAGATGAACAAGTAAACTAGAAAACATTTGTCTTAAAGTGACTAAAAAACCTGAACAACTGCGGCCGCTATAGTGCCAAGAGTGCTCGAGAAACCTGTCATTAACCGAAAAACTCAAAATCTGATTTTGTTATGTGACTACATGTTGCATCAGAATGATTCTTGATTTTACCTGCTGAAACGAAAATGTCGCTGGCATAAAACGAAAAAGCACTGAGCCCTCCAAGCTGCTGGAAGAGCATCACTCCTACCGCAACCTGAAAAGATTCATTCATCACAGATACTATAGCTTACGTAAGGTTGAACAGACATGGTACTATTAATTTTTCTGGCTTACAGTGATTGAATAGGTAAATTTCGATTGGAACAGGCTCAAAATTCCGTCTTCGGAGATTCCATGAAGGTATTTTGTGTAATCCTGATGAACACATTGAGAAACAATGCTTTATGGGTTCAAATTTATAAACAAAAAACAATGTTATACTTTGATACTGTCTGCCTCTAGGGATATATCGACATTCTTTCCACGAAGTCGTTGCAGAGTGGATTCAAATTCTTTCAAGCGACCAACTTTTGCCTGAAGAAGATCAGAAACATAACTTCAGACCAACTCAAATGCACATCTGTTCATGTTAGACCTGTAACTATGACAACTTGAAGAAACTACATACCAACCATCTAGGAGACTCTGGTATGATAAACAATCCTAGAAGCTGAACTAGACATGGAACAATTCCTGAAAATGAAAGTACCTAAAAATTAATACAGTTTTTTCAAAGTTCAATACATTCTTTAGCAGAACAACGAACATATTTTCAGAAAATGCTGCAGCTACCTATGATTGCCAATGTTCGCCACTCAACCAGAGATCCTATCAGAAATGTAACTGATTTTCCCACAGCTAACATCAACTATAAAAGACAATAAAAATGATCAAATATTTCACCGTTCTTGGAGTTCGTAATGGAAACTAGTACCCTTTTACCTGATTGAGTGATGTAAATGCTCCTCTGACATTTTTCGCCGTGATTTCTGCTACATAAACGGGAACCTGAAGAAAATAATGTCAGTAATTTCCTGGATGATTTACTGCTATAGCAAGAAAAGCAAATCACCGGCACTGTAATTACCACATATGAAAGAAGGCCAATTCCACATCCCAGCGAAAATCTTCCAATGTCAAGCCATATCCAATCCTGCAATTAACACTGAACATTTTAGTATGTCATTGAATTTGAAGAATTATACAAAAATTTACAGTAAAAACCTTCGCAAATAAAATTGCAAGCCATCCCAGAATGCAGAACACTTGTGATAACCCCATTGCCTGTTCCAGCACTTCAAAAAAAAGGTGAAGTTGACTCTAATACCAATGAGCAACAAATTAAACAACCAGAGATAATCGGAGAAATTACCGCTTTACGGCCGATGATGTCTGCTACTCTGCCACTTATTACTGCACCTAACATTCCTCCAATTGTCAATAGCGAACCGAAAACTGCATACTGCGGAATCAGCAATGAAAATTACTTCTAAATATGTGATAATAAGCTTGAAATGAGAGTTATGCTAGCTAAATGTTCTTCTTAACAGTTTCAATTCATTGTAAAATACTCATCACTTTTTCTTCTAAAATTAGGGTCGACAACACACGTCTCGTACAAAAAAAATCAGTTTAACCTGAGCAGTTGTGAGGCCTAGTTCGTCTACAATGCCTGCTTCGGCCGGCGAGGAATATCCCACCTGCGCCACCATCACAAAAGAATATAAACATGAATGACTTTTAACGGAAAAGAACAAGAATACAACTCTATTGTGATCAGCGACACTACAGCCACAATATTGATGTATTTGCTTCAAGGAATGATTCCTAAATTCTAAGTGAAACACAACTAGCCACATAGTGATTCAATATGCAACTTACAGCATTTCCAAATACGAATGATCCACAGACGGCTACAAAGGTACTGAGAACGACCAATAAAGTAACAGATGATGAAGAAACTGTGGTTTGAAGTATTCTATTTTCACCCCCATCTTCGTTTTTACCGTCTCTACTTAATTCTCTTCCTCTTTCTATTAGTGTCCTTGTTATTGCTGCTTCCATGTCTTCGTTCTCCATAATTTCTTGTTTGATAGACACAGAACAAGCAAAAAAAAAGTTCAGGGTTGATGGTTTCAAAAAGAATTAGTTCATTTCTGCTTTTGTAGCAGAGAAAAGTAAGTGTACTTGTAATTCAAGAGTCAAGATAGCAACTGCCTGCTGGCTTGGAAAATTTTTATCATTTAAAGTATCATTTAAAAGGGTGATGATAGAATAAATTGAAGCTTCCTTTTGTCTGAAGTTAAGAGTATACTTTTTCTTAAACTATCATATTTGTTCCTTTTTTTATATTTTCTGTACAGTCATCACTTTCTGATTGGTTCTATCTTCTTTTGAAGGAAATAGGCTAGAGAAAATATATACAGTTCCTATTAGCTTTCATTTGTAACTTTTTCAGAAGTGTTGATTTCCGATTCCGTAAGGGAAGATGAGGTTTGAGGTCAAAAATTCGAGTTCCAACTTCGTCACCATTCAAGCTTACATGCCACAGCGTTTTAACAAAGCACCTTTTTGAACATTGTCTATGGTGTGAAGGCAGAAAGTTGTGAAGGCAAGAGTAAATTTTTACACTTACATTCAATTATTCAAATGACAATCCTCTTGACTTTCGAAATCAGTTAGACCCAATTTTAATTAAACTTGATTAGTTAGATAATAATTTACTGAAATGTATCTTTTATTTCTTGTTTACCTCTTGTTTTTTCTGGAAACGAGCAGTGTTAGTTGAGTCTGCACACAAATGATAAAACCAAAATAAGGTCACAGCAGGATGAAGACAATCAAACCAGTAAAAGAAGAGCAAACAAAAGATTAGGTAAGCATGAATTGAAGTTGTTATAACAGCAACCGGCACACTCAGAATATCATTTCGCTACTCATTTTTATGGTCTCAAATTCAGCAAGAAAAGCCCCCATAACTACCCAACTACATATGTGGTGGAGAAGATCAAGACGGATGTTGAAATATATTATAGCAGAGGTATTGATTTCGCCGAGTCAGTAATTCTAAATTTTAATTGATAAATTTGACGATAATTAATGAAGACACCACTTCTATTTAAACTAGTAGAATTTCATACTATAAGTAAATTTTCCATAGTCAAATTGGCTCCCATTTAGTTCCGTACCTATCAGAAAAAACCCTAAATTTTTGGTTGCAAGTTTCTTACTTTCGTAAACATTGGAACTTCTAATTTTTTTTTTCCGTTGCGAGGAAAATGAATATATATATATATGTGTGTGTTCTAGTACAATTAAAATTGTGTAACTGCACAATTTTAATTGTATTAAGAACACATAATCCTAATTGTACTAGAATTCATTTAAAATTTTAATTTTAAATTAAACTCTAAATCTCATTTTATAACTAAATCATGTTATCAATATCGATGTATATACATTCAACACAAAATCAATCTCACCAATTCTATCCATCAAACTTACAATTCATCGATATATATATAATACACAATATCCCGTAGCGCGCGAATACGATTGCTAGTCTATTTCTAAAATGATATAAATACATGCAAATTTTAAACGGTCAAACCAATCTTTGTCATAAAGATTTGTGATGAATCAATTCAAACAAGAAGGAAAAAAATAAACAGAACAATCCCTAGAAAGTCGCACTCTTTTACTTTGGCGGAATTCAAGGCACAGAACAGAAGTCTCTTCACAGCTTTCACCATTTGTCATCAAACTCAATTCAGTCCACGACATGTCTATATAAAAAAAGCCAAATGAACTTGTAAAACGTCCGTACAAATGTCTAGAGAGAGAATACCATATCTGATTTTTCCTTATTTAGCTATCAAGTTTCTCTTTTCTGGGTTGTTCATAATTTTTTTAATAGATAAAAAATAAGCTCAATTAATGTACTAAACAACAAAAAGTAACAACTTTGAAGAAAGAAAAGGAGATATGATGCATTATGCTAGGTTCATTGTTCTGGGTTAATTTGAATATCTCTCTCTTTTATGTGTTTTTGAGGGAGAGTTTGGTTGTGATATAGTCATATAGAGGACTTGATGGTGAGGTTCAGGTTCTTTTCAAGTGGGTATGTTTCAAAGGCACAATCTTTTCTTATGTTCAATTTTATTTCCATTTTTTTGCTTAGAAATTTTGAGTCATTGCATGTTGGTTTTTCTTAAATTTCTTGCCATAAATGGAGCTTGTGAATTTGCTTTTTCTACTTTTCTTCTTCCTCTTTGAATTTGTTTACATATATGGAATTCATAAAGACTATTGCATTCGAATTTTTTTAAGAAATTGTTAGTGTTTTAGAAGATTTTTAAGATTGGGGGAAATCATGGGAAGAGCTGGTAATTCCAAAATGAAAAGATTTCCTTCTCCATGTTTTATGTGTTTACTGAAAATTTTCTGTTTTGGGTAAGTATTATTTGTTTATGGAAGATAATTGTTTATGGTAAGAATGATTTTGAAATTGGTTTTCTTTGTATTTTATCTTTCTATATACATTGGACTTGGATTTTTCTTACCATTGTAGAATGGAAGGCTGAATATTGAAAGTTTGTACTTGTTTGATTTCCAGGTTTTGTAGTTTCTCATTTTTAATTCCCAGAAGTTCTGAATTTTAGAAACCTGAAAGATATTATATGGAACCTGCTTTCATCATATTTCTTTTGTAAGCAATCATTTTTTTGTTGATGATCATCTTCTTTTGTTAGCAATCATTTTGTTGTTGATGATCATCTTCTTTTGTTAGAAATCATTGTTATATTCTCTGTCAAAAATGGCTTCATCCAAGTTTTGATCTTCCACTTCATGAAAGCTTTACTTGTTCTGTTAGCTTAAACATTTCTTTATCTTGTTAATGGTGATTGTTTTTCTGGTAACTGATTTCCAACAGTGAGATATTGTTAATTTTTTATTTGCAGGGAGGATGTAACAGGTTTCTCTGTTTTACCGGAAAGGAATCTGCAGCTCGATGTTCCACTCAAACATAATACTCTCGGCAGATTGCTATCTTCCTCAGCTTCTGCCCATGGTATTTTCCTGCTGGTGTTTCTTTTTGATTTGCAATGCTGGATGCCTTACATTGTGTATTTCTTATTAATTCGCAATGCTAGATGTCTTACATTGTGTGTATGTTTGCTCTTCATTTATAGATCTAAGGCGTTTGGATGTGGAGAAGGAAAGAAAAGATGACACGTCTCCGAGAGGAGTTTTAGAAGCCTGCATAAATGGTTCAGAATCAGAATCATCTTCTCCCCTGAAAAGCTCAGAATCAGAGCTTCCTAATACAAAGTCAAGGGCACATTCCAATTGGACTAGATTCTTCAAATTATGGAAAGTTAAATCACCAATGCGCTTATCCTCCTTTGCTCCTCTTCCTATGCCTAAAATGCCAACAGGAAAGAGCCGAAGTTCAAGAGAGAACCCCGCGCTGAGAGATATCTACAATTTCAAGTCTTCATTAAAGGATTTTACTCTTGCTGATCTCAGAACTGCAACCAACAACTTTAACCGAGGTCAGTAAGTTATCTGAAGCTTATAGCCTAGAAGTTTAAAACTGTTCGCATAATTATATTAATGCAGCTTCCAGAAAATGGTTCTACGAACGTACTGTATTGAGGCAGCTACAAGCAATTTTATTTTGTAGAAAACATGATTGGAAGGGGAGGTTTTTCTGAGGTTTACAAAGGCCGTTTGCCTAATGGGAAGCTGGTGGCAATAAAGAAGCTCATCAAAGGCGACGTTGATGAGCAAACAGCAGGTTTTCTTTCTGAAATTGGAATTATGGCTCATGTTGACCATCCAAATAACGCCAAATTGCTTGGTTGTGGAATTGAAGGAGGAATGTACCTTGTTTTTGAATTGTCTCCGTTGGGGAGTTTACGCTTTGTTCTTCATGGTATGATCCCTAACTGTGCTTGCCTCATTGGCTATTGACGCTTCCTTTTGTTCATTTCATTCTTTGATTGCATTCCCAGAGTCTGACATTGAAGTTGACTGGAGTAAGAGATACAAAATTGCACTTGGAATAGCAGATGGTCTGCTGTATCTTCATGAAACTTGTCCAAGGCGGATTATCCATAGAGATATCAAGGTCGACAATATTCTGCTCACGGAGGATTTTGAGCCTCAGGTATCTACAAGTTGCCTGAGACATCAAGTATTACAACTTCTTGTATGGAAGAAGTTTGCCTTTCTAGTTGTTTCCTCTCGTATATCTTTCCAGTTGTTTGCTCTAGTTGAAGTAAATCATCGTCTAATATTCATGCTTTATCTCTAGTTATTTTAAGAATAAATATTTCCCATGAATTTGCGTGAAGCGTGCTTCTTTCCTGCACATTCTGTTTCTATTTACTATATCTATTAGCATTTCTTTTTGACAAATGCAAAAAGATAGACCGGAAAATTAGCATTTGCAACCAATAGTATATTCAGATGCATATCAAAAGTAGTGTACATTATTGCTTCTTTGATAATTCTAAAAAAAAAAAACATTCTGCTTGTACCCTTCAAAGTTAGTCAGCAAAACTGTAATCCGTTCAAACAAATAACCAAGTGTGATAAGTTATTATGATGTTAAGCTGTTTGAATTTACATATTAATACATAGCCCAAAAATCTCTCCAGCATCAAATCATAATTGAGTTTTACTGGAAGATAGAGAAGTGATGATACAATCTGCAATATATTTCTGTCATATTTTATCTAGCATACTAAAAAATGAGGCTTGAAGCTCTAACTTTGAGTTAATTCACTGAGTTCTTACTCCTTAGGGCTGTCATAGAGTCATTGAGGTGGATGAAGCTCCATTTATCTTATGGTCTCAGCTAGCTGCTTTGCCAGCAAGTCCATTGTAATTTGCAACATTAATTCGTAACGACTTCTATTAATGCAAGTACTTATAGTGATATATGAAGCATATCTTAGGCAGCAGTTTGTGACTGCTTCCAGAAGATAAGTTTGACTGCATTTTGTTTGTCGTTTACCGAATTTGTGTGAATAAACAAATTGAGTTTTTGTGTATTTAAATATACGTCTCATGCATGGTAGCATACAATATATGCTTATCTAATCTTGATTTATCTTAGATCAGAACAAAGTGAATTACTATAAATTTTTCTTCCTGTTTAAGATCAGAACTCATATTGATTTATCTAAGAGGGTGGATGACAGTAGATTTCTAAGCCTTCAACATAAATCAAGGATTTTGATTGCTGTTTTTCTATAAGTTAATAGTCTTTGAAATAGTTGCTTTTTATTGCTGTGAAATGTTAATTTTGAGATAAATATATTTTCATCTTACAAGCGATTTCAAAGTCGCTACCATTTTCAAAAATACAGATCGTTTGTCTTACTTTCATATCTCATGCCAAATCAGAGTTTGGATAGTATGACAAAATGAATTTCAAATTCATTGTTTAAGCCATTGACCGAAATGTGAAATTCTCTAATCTTTGGCATGGAAAGAACATTAAAAACCAATATAGTTGGCGATTTGAAGATGAAACTTATAAAAACTTTGTTTGCACAATATATGAACAATGTTCATCACTTGTATTGTTATTTCAAGTGGAATTGCGTACAAATAATAGCATCACTAAGTTTTTATTAGTTCTAATTGCTTTGGTGCATTAATAACGTGAGGGCCACGGCCAAGCATGGGCTCGAGAAACCTCGTGTCATGGATATTTGCCGCAGAAAATAAGAACAACTGCATTTATTAATATATCTCTGCGATCGCAATATGTTCGCTGCTGAAGGTACAGAATTATTTTTCTTTTTTCTAATTGCAACATGGCATCTGGATGATTTTCCTCAGCCAAATCATGGCGCGTGCTCTGAAATTTCTGTTTCTTTTACGTTTAAGGGAAGTACATCTGAGATTTCAATCTAAACTGCTAGTTTTGTTTTCTCACCTTTTCTGCTGCTGTGCTTTGGTTTTAATTTTGCTTTTTATTACCTCTTTACCTCTGTTTTCTCTCTCAATTATGATTTATATTCTCTTTCTAACTTATGCTACCATGTTTGTCGATAGTGCATTATCATTCGCGTTCAAAATGAGCAATAAATATTTCGGGTCTTTAGTGTTACTTGCCGTACTGTCGTTCGCTGCTACCATAGTGGCTCTTGTCTAATAGTGTAGAAACTGCATTTCTTCTTTCATACGCTTTCTAATTTTCTATCTCATTTTCTTCAGATTTGTGATTTTGGGATTGCGAAGTGGCTACCTAGAGAGTGGACTCATCGCAATGTATCAAAGTTCGAAGGCACCTTTGGGTATTGAACAGTAAACCTTTTCGGTTTCGAGTTAGCCAGGTGCTTGCAAATTGATAATACCTTTTATTTTCATTTGCAGATACTTTGCTCCTGAATACTTCATGCATGGAATAGTGGATGAAAAAACAGATATATATGCATTTGGTGTTTTGCTCTTGGAGCTCATAACAGGACGCCGAGCTTTGGATGAGTCGCAGCAAAGCCTTGTTTTGTGGGTAAGTATACTTCCTGCAATTTGACCTATCTGTCAAATAGGCATGTATATGAATCAATGTTGCACATGAAGCTACCATCCTTTTATTTTCTTGTAGGCAAAGCCTTTGCTTGACAACAATGATTTTAAGGATCTTGTTGATCCTGCTATTGGTGACAACTATGATTTAGAAGAGATCGATCGCGTTGTTTTGACTGCCTCTTTGTGCATTGAGCAATCCCCTATCCTTCGTCCTCGGATGAATGAGGTAAGTGCAGGGTTGCATATTATTTGTGCTTATCATGTCCTACGCTGCGGCATTCATTCCAAAGAATGGAGTAGATCATTCATTGGTATGCATTGATGCAGCATGTTTGTATATGGAAATGAAAATCAGTTAATTGAACTTTAGTTATGGATTCGTTGTTGAATATAGCAGTTAAGTCCTATAATAAATTTCAGCAAAATACATTTAATGATGAGAAGCAATCATTTTTGACAGGTCGTCATTCTGCTACGAGGAGATGATTTTGCGGCAGAAATTGCAGAAAGTGACTGTCAAAAACGAAAGATCCAACGTACTTACTCAGAAGAACTATTGGACACCCAAGAGTACAACTCAACCAAATATCTGAACGATATGAAACGACATCGCGAAGTCGCTTTGAGTCCCGGAAACAACAAGGAATAACATTTCTGATGCAAACAACAGCAGTTGCAACAAACCTGCAAGTTCTGCTGTTTCAATGGATGGAGATGAATTTAATAGAAACCCTGTTTTCCATGGAATTTGAAGGTATTTGTTCATCTTCAATCCAAATACCAAAATTCCATGTAGAAACAAACATCCGTTTTGTTCTCTCCTCTAGCTTTGTAAATACAGGATTCTGGATAGCGTTAAGCTTTGTTTGAAGGTTAAACTATAACTTAACATACCAAAAAGGATATATTTCAGAAAATTTCCTTTCTCAAGCTCATTTTATATGTTGCTTTGACATATCTCACAAGATTTGCACTGCAGGTGATGTTCTGATTGTCACTGTCATGCAAGCTTGTTCTTGATGGCATTTAGATGAGACTGAGATGCCAATGAGATTTGACTTTATGATATTAGATTAACTGATTGAAGAAGAGAACAAGCAAAAGTCTTTGAATCTAAATAAATGTATAGTTCTGTAGTCTGTATAACTTTCTCACATCACACCAAAACTTCAAATTCTTATCAGCTTTAGAAAAACTTCCCTTCAAGATCCGAGTCAACACAGAAGATTGCTCGGCGGAATATTGTATCTCAATTTTACCGGGCCAGACACCGGTTTTTGATGAATTATTCGTTCTCCTTAAAAATATTTTTCGTTTCGTCACTGGTCTAGACTTTCGACAATAATCCCTCTTCTTTTACAATGGCTAGCTTCATTGATGCAGAAAAGGTTATTCCATTTTCTTAGGAGATAAAATCTTATTGCCTAACAAAGCAAAACACAGACCACGACGTCGCGTTCATCCGCAGAAGTAGAATATCGAAACATGGGTTCTATAATCTATGAATTATTATGGTTATCTTATCTATTTTAAGATCTAAAGTTGCGATTTAAATAACAGAGAATTCAGTATTTTAAGAGAAACAAAATACTTAGAAGTTAATTATTAAAATTATTATAAGTTTAGGCATGATTTTATGGATAATATGTTTAGTGGTGGAAATAAATAACTGTACCAACGAATCTGCTTTGCATTAAGGCAGAATCCAGCTCATTCTCTTGTTCTGCTAAATTTACGCTACACAAATCCGGTTTTTACGCAACACAATGCATAATTTTCATTATTTTCATTTCACAAAAAGAATTAAGTGAAATTTTTTAAATAAAATTACATTATTAATTGACTTAATTTCTGACACGAAAATACGAATTATAAGTATACGTTTATAATATAATACAATAATATAAATTTAATTTTATAATATTGATGTCACACGCATGATAATATTTGATAAAAAATAATACAACGTAATTATAACACATCTAATATGAATTAACGGTTATAAAGTTAAGTGATTCGCATCTTGTTAACAGATATGCTCATCGTCTTGTGTTCCACTGTCGTAACGTAAGCAACTAGTGCTTCCTGTTTTCTAATGCCTTGTGTTTACGGTTTGCTAATTGCTCCTTTAATTTTCATATATTTTATTTTTAGCCCTTTTTGTTTTTAGAGATTGCATTTATGGCTTGACAACATTGTTTTGTCATTATGAGTACACATTTCGACACATTTTGGTCACATAAAAGTCCAATATTCACGTGCCAAAAATGTATGGTTAATTTTTGCTCAAAATAGAACCATAGAATAGAATGAGGGTCTTGTTTAATTTGATGATAAAATAATATAATAAGGAATTAGATTTTTATTTAAAAAAAATATGGTGTGTTATTTTTATTAAAACTATAAAATTTTGTTGCCTCAACTATCTTACATTTGAAAAGTAAAAAACTAGATTTCATCTTAACAAAATATTTAAAAATTTTGAATTTTGTTATAGGTTGTTTTCTTTTATGATCACACACCACAATGGTTGATTGAAATATTTATTATTGAAAAAAAATGAGTAAATAGGGTAGAAAAAAGAACCTATTTTAAAAAAAAGATAGAAAATATAACAAAGTAAAACAAGCCTAAAAAAATTATGAAAATGAGAGAGAAGTCCCATCACAGTCACTAAACAAAGAAAAAGGATTCATCTTATAATTTTCCAAACTCCAAGGGACCAATTCTTCTCTTATTTTTACCCAAAAAATAAAAAAAAATATATTTTAAAACAAAACCAAACTTCTCTCTCTCCAAAGGTCAAAACTTCCAACACAAACTCACAACCACCACCGGCTCAGCCAGTTTTTTCCATTTATGTCATCGCCGATCACGCCCAAAATTTTCTCTCTTTTTTTATTTTCCGGTAACTTCCCGGTGGCCGGTGGAATTGAAGGTTTTTTAATTGTCTTATTATGAAGAATAGCAGCAAACCGAATAGTAATATCAAGAGCAACAACCACAATACTTGTTCTACTAATGGTTTAATACCCAATTCTTTAAAATTCATTTCTTCTTGTATCAAAACCGCCTCTTCTGGTGTCCGGTCAGCAAGTGCCACCGTCGCTGCCTCTATCTCCGGTGACCACCACGACCTTAAAGACCAGGTCTTTCTCTTGTTTTGTGAATTGGGTATTTGTTTGATTTTGAAGTTATGATGTTTTTTATTGGTTATTTTTTAAATGAATGGTTTTTAGTTGGTGGTGTAATTTTTTATTTTTTTTTGGTGAATTGTAAAGTTTTTAGTGTGTGAAATATTGGTTATTGGAGTGATCAGTTGAATAAATTTGTTTTGGCTATTGGAATTATGGCATTGTAGTTTATTTGGAAATGATTTGGGTGAATTTAGTTGTTGTTGTAAATTTTGAATCTTGTTTGGTGGATTATGAAGTTTGTTCGGTTTATTGATTGTGAAAGATTTAATCTGATCATACTAGTGAAAGTTGTTTCAGCTATAGAAAACCGAAATAGTTTGCTAGTTGAAGTGAACATTTGGTATTCTGTGTGAACTGATTAGGAAGTATTTTGCAGTGAATTTAGTTGGCATTGTAAAAGTGTAAATTTTGAATCTTTTTCTTGGATTGTGTAACTGAACTGTGTTTCTTGATTGTTGGACTGATCAGTCAAGTATGAGTTGTTTCAGCTACAGAAAGTGGAGGTATAGTTGTCTGTTGAACTGGCTTTTCCAAATTCTGAGTTAAGTGATTAAGGAATAGTTTGTAGTGAATTTTATTTGATTACTTGTTTGGTGCTGTTATTATTGAATTGCTTGAGAAATGGAGTTGCTGCTGCTACTTTAGGGATGTCTAATCTTTTTAAAACGACCTTTGTGATGGTTTTGCATTTTCGAGCTATTTTTGTCTTCGATTCTTAAAATTACATATCCTAGATATTGTTTATATACCATCTGGAATATTCGGCTGAATATCATCCATTGTGCTTTCAATTGGAGACAGAAATATGCATTTTTTTCTTCAGGGTCTGGGATTGTGTAGCACTATATCATTTCTTTTCTCTGAAACTGAAAATCCCAAGCCATTTGCATTTTATTATTCTTGTTCTATTTCCTGCTGAAATGGTTTTATTTTTAGTTGAGAATTGCTTGATAAAAGGTTTTTGGTTGTGTTTCAATTTCTAGTTTGATTTGGAAGTGAATGTGCTTTTCAGTATCTCTGTGCTGATTGTCTCATTGAAGCTAATTTGAAACTGTTTCTTGTGGCCTGACACTGTTTTTTTTTTCCAAACAGGTCTTGTGGGCTTCCTTTGACAAACTAGAGCTAACTCCATCTTCCTATAAGCGTGTTCTCTTACTTGGATACTCCAATGGATTTCAAGTCATTGATGTCGAAAGTTCTACCGATGTCACCGAACTTGTATCAAGACGTGATGATCCAGTTACATTTCTACAAATGCAGCCCCTTCCAGCAAAATCCGAGGGTAGGGAAGGGTATAGAGCATCACATCCTTTGCTCTTGGTTGTTGCCTGTGATGAACCAAAGAGCTTAGGAGTAGTGCATGGCGGGAGAGATGGATTGGTCAGGGATGAGCAACAAACCATCTCTCCCACCATTGTTCGCTTCTACTCACTAAGATCTCATAACTATGTCCATGTTCTGAGATTCCGTTCTACTGTCTATATGGTTAGATGCAGTCGACTGATAGTAGCTGTGGGCCTTGCAAATCAAGTGAGCATAAACTTTAGTATATCTTTTCTACATTAATTCCTACTTTAGTCTATGGAGCTAACCTTTTTTAGAATATTTGCCAGTTTCCAATACTAGAATTTTCATGTTGGATGGTTGCAATTGCTCCTAGTTAATCAAGAGCCTGCTAGTTTTTGGAAGCAAGTTAGCATAGTTTATGTAAAATATGTGAACTTGATTGTTATAAGTTTTAAACAATACATAACAACTCCGAATTCGGCTAATGGGTTCTGCCATTACTTTCGGCAGATATATTGCTTTGACGCTCTAACACTTGAGAACAAATTCAGTGTCCTCACATATCCTGTGCCTCAGCTGGTAGGCCAAGGAATGCAAAGGGTTAATGTTGGGTATGGTCCAATGGCTGTGGGCACTCGATGGTTAGCTTATGCTTCTGACAACCCGTTGACCTCAAATACAGGTCGTTTAAGTCCCCAAAGTCTTACCCCTCCTCTGGGTGTAAGTCCTTCGACCTCACCAGGCAGTGG
>CANYCX013311277.1:0-7500 GCA_948193385.1 Breynia disticha f. nivosa | reverse complement strand
AAAGGAATAAAATGTACATTGAGTTCCATGCTCACGACATGATTTTTCCATATGTAGAGGTTCCAGTGGGAACACTAGTTTAGGCCATTAAGCGGTGAGAGATTATCAAAAAATGAGGTATTTATATAATTTACATGGTTGTTATGTGGAATCCCAAAAATATAGAGGGATAGTTCATTATACATGAATGCTCAGAAAAATAAAACTTTACATGAAAAACTTATGCTTTCATTTATTCCTTTGAGTTTTGAGAATAATTGTGTGATGCATTGTGATGTGTGATTAAATGGGGTACTATTAATAAATAGATGTCTGACTGGTCTGACTGATATTTGGCTGTGTTTGTGGAGATTTTCAGTGTGGTTAATGTTGGAACTCTTGATTCATATGTTGTTTTTGAAATTTGGAAATTTTCAGTGCATTGAATTAGAAATGCAATGGTGTAGCACAGTCCTAGACATGCTCATGTGTCATATAGAATCGTTAGAAATTTCAATGAATCATCATGATCTGGGCACACACCATGCTCAAGATTGTTTTACTTGAATAAGTTGAATGCTCAACACGACCTCGGGCATGAGAATTGACTTGTATGTGCTTGTATTAAGTCGCACAACCCCGTGTAAACAGTTGATTAATTTTAAGGATCTAACATGGATAGAGGCACAACGTGTCCAACCCGTTTTGATGACACAGTCCTCGATACGCCCATGTACTTTTATTGTGTTAACTTAAATTTTCTATAACTAGCATAATTTTATATTGAATTGATACGAATTACCTAGGATATGTATGGTACTTATGGTATGATTTATTAGGATCTGAGTAATACGAGAATAACTCCAAATTCATAATGTACTCAATATATTAAGAAATGATAAACTAAAGTGAATGATGTATGATAAGCAAAATGAACTAGTGCACTATGCTCTACATAATTAGGTAAGTGTATTGATGCACACACTTATTGAGTATTAGTACTCACATATTTTGTGTTATGAAATTGTGTGATAGAGCATTGAGTTTGTCAGATGGATCACTCACTTTTGGACCACTCTGAGTTTTGGGAGGACACACAACGACATTGGAGATCCTCATAGTTTGTTTCTTTCGAAACTTTTTTTTTATATGTGATGAATTTTTGAAAATCTCATGTTATTTTCTTTTGGGAGTTTAAACTGTAAACCCCTTTTTAATTTTATACTCGAGCATGTAAATGAATCTCTTTATGTTTGTGCACGCTTATATATAAAGGTGTTATATGAAATTGAGAATTGAGTTTGTTTTATAGGAATGATTGTTAGTTTAAATTCGAATTGTATAGGAATTTGTAAAACTATAAATATCTAGAATTCAATACAAAATAAATTTGAGCATCAAAGAACTCCTTTTTTCACCACAAATCTCTTTTCTTCTCTCGGAAGCATCCTTCTCCACCACTGTGTCTCTCATCTTTGGTTATGATTCTTCTATTTCAAGGTTTTGATATTTTAGTTTAATTTTGCATATTTTGGTTTGTTTTAAGATTTCATGTTGATGTTTATAGCTGGTTGGTTAGAGTTTGGTTTTAAGGTTACGGAAGGTTGAGTTTCATTGCTTGATTAGGTTTGTGTTGGGTATGATTTAGGATAGATTTAGTTATTTTAAAGTTGGAGAATTGCATTTGAATAAAAAATATTTTATAAATTAATTTTAAATTATGGACTATTTTAAGATTATGTAAAGTTTAAGAACCATTTTTTAACTAAAAAAGAATTAAATTAGTAGATTATATATATATATATATATAACCTTTAATTTGGGCCGACCCTATTTAGTAAACTTAAATTATTTAGAATTTTTACACAATTATCAAAATAAAAAATTAGAGTTAACTTTTAATATAATTGAAAGTTATTAAGAAGTTAATATTTGTATGTTTGAAAAATATCAATTAAAAAATTGATATTTTAAAAAGTAGATTATAAACATATATAATTTAATTAAAAAATTTGCATTAATGTAATTATCCTAAATTATTATTTTGTGAGGCTATATTTAGGATTGTTGTTGAATATGGGTGTGATGTAGGAATGAATACATCCATCATCACAAACTACAAGTTAATTATATGAATGGGTGGCATTCCCGATAGGAGAGAGAGGCAGCAAATGTGGGAGAGAAGAGGTCACTTATGACTTATACTCAACTGTTGGTTTCAATAATTACGAGAGTTGTATTGTTTTAAGGATTTTTAGTGTAGTATTATTAAAATTAGGAATTCATTCAACTATCAGTTCTAGACTATTAGATGTAATAAAAATAAATTTAAAATTTTGAATTTTAAAATAAAAAATAATATTATTTTATATAATCGACCCAATTTTAATAAAATAAAAAGGATATCATTGAGTGATCCCTAATTTCCATACCCAAAATGCCTAATACTAATCCTCCGTAGGGGTGTTCACGGGACGGAACGACACGATAAGGGATGGAGATTAGGACTGATAATGGGATGGGGCGGGGTCGGGGTCGGATTATGGTCTCATCGTCCCTGCTCCACAGTATTTTTTTCTTTTCCCGTCTTCACCCTGTAACCTGTTGGGGTACAAAATATACCTCCCATACCCGCCTCGCTTAAAAAATGTGAAACTCGTCCCTGTCCCGCCCCGCCCCACCCCGTTTTCTAAATGTATAATTTTTTATTTATAAAATATATATTTCTTTATTAAATATTATAAACTAAAATATATAATTCATAATATAATCAACATTTAATTTAAGAATAAAGTATAAGCGCTTAGATTAAATTTTTTAATAAATTATATAAATAAAACATAATATATTTTACATTATATTATATATATTTATATTATTTTTATATATTATTTATAGTGGGGCGGGTTCGTGTTGCAGGTACACTAAATAACGACCCTGTCCCATCCCATTATATTTAATATCAGGTTGCCATGTACCTTGCCCTGTTCCCTGTCAATTGTTGAAAAATTCGCCCCGTTCGGATCAGGTCCCCATGGGTATGTTTTTTTTGCCATCCCTAACGGAGATTACAAATTTTCAATCTCATCTTATGGTTTGGGGACTTTATTTTTGAAGATCCAAACCCGTCTTATAGGTTAAAAATTCTGTCTGGTCCCGTCTCTAAATTTTGAGATGAGACGAGACAGAGATTGGAGATTTTGAAACAAAGAAAACAGTACTAAATGGGATGGATATTGGAGAGTTTTTAAAAATAACTTAATTTTTTGTGAGAAATAACAATGCACATAAAATTTAACAAAGAAAACTTATTATAAGTAATACAAATAAAAAAACTAAAAAACATAGCATAAAAATAACATCTTAATACTTGAAAATTATGAAAAAAAATATTAATTATGTCATTTGAAGTATGTATAATTTCTTTTATTAAATTTTCAGTCAATTGCTTTTAGTAGTCTTAAATGTACTTAATCTTGAATTGGTGGAGATAAAATCTCGGAAGTAATAAGCCTCCAAACACACACCACACATAGAGTCAGACAAGACCACAAGTGTGACAAAGCTCTCCCAATCGAGTTTTAACGCAACTGCGTACCTAGGACTCAAACTCGAAATCATTAATTAAACTAGAACAATCCACGTCAGTTGCAGTGGTTTTTTTTCTCCATTAATATAAGTGAGGATCACTTTATCTATTGACTTGACGTTTCATACTCTGTTTTGTCTAGTACAATATTCCAAAATTATCCAAAATTTATTTAACAGAAATAAGAAAAAAAAACTCACCCTTGCTCTTTGCCCTATCATACCTTTGTTTTATAAATATCTTTGAATATCAAGTTCGAATAATGAACATCCTTTACAATATCTGTTGAGATCAGTTCCGTTATTATTTTGACTCTAACATCATCACTCTGATGATTTTTTTGTAAAAATAACCCACCAATGACCATACAGTTAGCCTTTGGTGATCCAAGATTCAAAGTGAGGATCAATCTTGTGAATAGTCAATCGTTTGAATCATGAAGAGTCTTTTGCTGGCATACCAAGATTCAAAGGGAGATAAAGGCCATTTTCTTTACAATATTGTGAAAAGAAAAATGTATTTTGCTTTGCAGATGGTTCGAGGCTAGTTTAAGAAAACAAAACATGAACAAAAGCAAAAATATATTTGAATTGTGACAGATTCAATTGGTTCATTAACTTAGAATAGCTCAGCAAACCCTAGCAGTCATCTGACCCTGATCTAAACAAAAACAAAATCTGTAAGCAATTTAAAATGCTTGTCATAATATTTCTGCGTTTGGATTGATGAAGATAGATCCAAAATCTGACGAAAAGCAAGAGCCTCCTGGAGCTTGTTGCATGCATGGTGCCCTTTTTCTGGTTTCTGATCATGCAGAGAGGGGGAGAGAGAGACACCTTTATGGCTTTATGTACTTGACCAATGTTGTACTTGACCCAATTTTAGCTCTACCCTATATTTTTTTTTTTAAAGGGAGAACATAAGTTCCCTTTTTTCAAAGTTCTCTCATGCATGTAAGATGTCATCATAAAATATTTAATTAAAATTTTTGTATCATAAATATGACATCTTTTTGAAATATATTGATTGGTATATACATATACGTAATATTTTAATTCAATAATGTGGTACATTATTTTTTACAGTAAAATCTATTTGAATCATCAAACTACAAGACATTTCTATTATTCATGACTCAATTTTATCATCAGAAAGTTCTTCTATTCTAATTCCATTCCATTGATGTTCCATAAATTCAACCTATAACCAATAAATTCTTTTCTCAACTTATTTAGAGGACCCGTATATTCTTTCATTTCACAAAAACATCTTGAAATATTAACAATAATAAAAGTTTGAACTGCAAATGTGGTTGTGAAATATTTGTCTACTTTCAAGTAGTGCCTTGTTTTTTTTTTTTTTTTTTTGGCTTCTCTTATTGTTTTTGATATATTTAAGCACATTAACATATGAATAAAAATGCTGAAAGAAGAAAGAATCACTGAAGGTGCTCAACTAGTAAAGGTAAAAACTTCAGGAGAAGCTAGTTACAATAATTACAAGAATAACAAAAACAGAATTAGTGTTGATTCATATTCTTCTTGCCCACATTAAAAAAACAAATTACAAAATAAGTAGGTGTTGGTGAAGGCTTGATATCAAGTGCAGAAAATAGAACAAAGGACATGGGCTGCAACCTTAAAAGAGCTGTTTTTTATGTTTTCTCATCTGAATTAAAGTCCTTCCTATTTTAATACATTTGACAAACTTTTCCCAGAAATACCATCACTATTTAACATTCATTTTAAAACAGTTTTTGCCAGCACTTTTTTTCCCTCTCTCCTTCATTTTTGACACGCTCTTTTTAAAAGAGCTCACTGCAGCGATATACCTACAAGTGAGCATCAGAATTGCATGAAATATGGAAGACTTGATACTGAGTTCTTAAAATGATGAAAACCAGACGGTTGTGAGTTGCCCATTTTCAATCCTCACCAGTTTTTGGAGATTGTTAGAGGAAAGTCGATGGCTTTTGTTGGCGATTCTGTGGCAAGAAATCAATTGCAGTCTTTGATTTGCCTTCTCTCTAAGGTAGGTACTATCATTTGTAATCTACCTTGCTTCGATCCACATTTGAACTGTAAACATCTGTAATTTTTTTTTGGCACTCATCTTCGTTACAAGGTCTCGAAGCTGGTCTTACATCGAACGCCTTGGTCATCTCCTTGTAGTTGCCTTTCTCATCGTACAACTGGTATATTATATTAGAAACTTCAGGTTGAATTTTTTTTAGACATTATAATTGGGAAAACGAGGTTTTTAACTTCATAGTTTGAATGAATTAGATTGCTACAATAATTGTTGTATATGCCAACTGGGGATTCGCAAGAATACAAGGCATTGGAGACAGTACATTGATGCAAGCCGCAACAATAGATTCAGATACGCAAAAAATCCTTGAATCCATGTGCGTAAACAAAAGATAGAAGAAATGAATCGCAATGAAGACTTGAAGGAATTTGAATTGTGAATTTCCAATTCTTTTGTTTGTTTATAGTGTCAGCAACATTGATTGTTTTGTCTCTATTTTTTGTTTTACCGATTTAATTAGTTTTTAGACGATTCTATCGCATGTTTGAATTTTGTTAATTTTTTTTGTCAACTTTGTGTCATCTTGTTGTCAGTTTTTTGATCGTTTTTCTTGTATAATTAATTTGACAGCGGTGTTTGTTTCTGGTTTGAAAATTAGGGTTTTAGTGTTTCGACTTTTGTCAACTTGTTGTCATCTTTGTAGTCAATTTTTTGTCAACTTTTGGTCTACTTTTGTTCGTGTATTCAATTTGACGAAATTTGACGGCGGTGGGTATTATTGATTTGAGAATTATGGTTTGATTATTTATTTTTTTAATTTTTTGTTTTAACGTTTTGTGAACTTCTTGTCATCTTTAGTTTTCTACTACAAGTTGACCATAAGGTGATAACTCATAGAAAAAATGTAAAAAAAGCTTATACGTGGCAATATAGGGAATAGAAAGATCAGAGATGGTATTATTGGGATTTCTTTCCTAAGTTCCATTTATGGAAAATAATACTTTAAAAACGGTATATGTGTAAATTGACCTAATCCATTTTTAACATAGCCCAATAACTAATTCTTCATTTTTCTACTTTTAATACTACGACTCAATTCTTCTTTCTTAAACCAAAGGCCGAATAATAAAAACTCATTCCTTCATCTTATTTTTCTTTAAAAAATTCATCTCCTTTTCTTCTCATTGTTCTAAATGATATTCAAACTCCATTTAGGCAGACATCTGAGCGCCAATAAGGAGAGTTCAGATATCGGATGGAGCAATTTGTTGCCATCACGAGATGATGTGAATAAAAAGTCAATAATAAGATATAGAGGTTTATTGGTAACTGGGCTTAAGGAGATCTCTCTATAAAAGATAAACATCCATCCCAAATTTTTTTTTATTGTCACAAATAGCAACCAAATAATGTAGTCACTGATTTATACTTAATAAATGATATTGAAAAGTAGTACATTTGTAGTAAGATTGCATTGGATTGAACAAAACGCATTGGATTTGAACAAATTCATTAAAACAGACAATTATTATTATGAGAGTATTTTAGAAAAAATGTATAAAAACTAATGAGTAACAATTATTTTAGAATATCCAAAGTATCATTTTGTGACAATCTTCTTAGGACGGAGGGATTTTTTTTTTTTTTTCACAACAAAAATACACTTCAAATCAACAAAGCTACTATAAGAAAACCAGAAAAGAACCCTCAACTTAAAACATAAAAGTGAGAAAGCCTTTTACTTAGGCCTACTACATATTTTTCTGATTTCTCCTTTAGATCCAGTGAGTGGATCAATATCTCCCATCTTAATCATCGCTGCTGCAAAATCTGCCTCAAACGAATTCGGGTCTTTACTGTACTTCTTCACCAAGGAATCAGTGGAGCCACCATTAAACAAG
>CANYCX013310934.1:0-14855 GCA_948193385.1 Breynia disticha f. nivosa | reverse complement strand
GCTTATATATATATGTGTTAACTATGTTTGATGAATTGTTGATTAAGTTGAGATGAGTTGATAATTGTATTCAACATTCAGTTGTAAAGCATAGTATGAACAGATTATGAATGAATGGTTGGTTGCATAAGTATGCACTTCGCATTCATGTGTGCAGAAACTCCTAGGGAGTAAATAAGGTGTCTATGGCTCTTTGTGAGCATAGACATATAAAAGACTCTTTGTGAGTAAATAAAGAAAAGAGGGAGCCGTTATGGTTCTTTGTGAACAGAAAACTATAAAACGGGTAGTATATAAAACATGCTACACCGGGCACGTGTGGATAAACTCAAAACACCTAAGGGTGTGCCAATTATAGGCACTTTGTGTGCGAAATCATTGGCACTTTGTGTGCAAACCATTTGGCACTTTTTGTGCAAAATCATATGTGGATCCATAATTTATAACATATACTCCCGACCGACAAGGCCCGTTTGCAAACGTCTAAAAGAAGTATTGAAATGTTAATAAAGAAACTATATTGAGAAAGGATCATAGGTGATCATAAAAAGAAATGCATTGCATCAAAGATTGCACTCATTCACATTCATCATCTTTTATATATAACGTAAGTGATGGTATGTTGATGTGGAATATGATAGTATAAGATGTTGAATGTATTGATCATTGAAATAGAGAAAGATTAATTTAAGGAAAACTTGATTAGTTGTGTTTATATGCTTTATGATTTGATAAGTTTGATATGTATTCTTTGAATTGATATGCTATTTTCATCCATGTAATATAACAGGTTTTGGAAGTGTTTGGGAGGTTTTGGGAGAGTTTTGTGCTGGCCAAGATTGTTTTGTGTCCTTTTACTATTTCTTTAGAGCCCCGATAACGTAGGTTTGGGAAATTAATGTATGGTAAACAACGTACATTATTCTTAAAAAACCGAGGTTAAGATAAGTTAACCACACCATTAACGTACGTTAATGTTCTGTAGCCTGCTACAATTTCCTTTTTCGACGTCCTTTCAATTCCTCAACAAATATTTCCAATATAGATATTATTCAAACATAAAATGGACATTTTTGGGACATTACACAATCGCCTCATAGAATGACTTAGGAAATTATGGACTTGGTACAACAAGAAATTCAGAAGCTGTTGAAAGCGGGCTTTATTTGCACGTTTAGATATGTTGAATGGATTTCCATTATTGTTCCAATCAAAAAGAAAAATGGTAAAATTTGTGTGTGCATTGACTTTAGAGATCTAAACAAAAGAACACCTAAGGATGAATATCCAATGCCTATCACTGACATGTTAATTGATAATATTGCTGGATATCACATCTTTTCTTTTATGGATGGATATTCAGGGTATAATCAAATTTATATGCAGGGGAGGATATCCATAAAACTGTATTTCCCTGAAAAAATACTGTGACCCCCAAATTCAAATATCACTCACATATAATCTTCCCTCCTGCAAATGATACTCAAACTTAGAAATCAAGGTTTTGATTTTTGATATAATAAAATAAACATTACAGAAATAAAATTGAAGGATATAGACAACAACATTCATCTTTCATACTTAAAAATGTATACAAAGTTTACAAGGCATGTATTGTTGTTAAAACATGATATACAAAATAACTAGGCTATGAAAGAAATAAGAATCGAATTCATCCTATTTCAGTTATAACCTGTCAATGTGACGCCCTCAAAGTTGATAAGTTATAAACATTTTAAATTAAATATATAAAAATGGCATAAACTTTTTTGCAAAATGTTTTAATTATTAATGGGTGGAAGAGTGTAGGATGTGAGAATTAAAAATCGGGTAAGAAAGAGTCAATTGGGAGAGAGAAAAATTGAAAGAAAGTCACAGGTGGAGCTGAGGGCAAAATCGTCAATTCCCGAGTCCATATATATGTACATATCTCTATTTCTCTCCACCTCACTCTTCATTCACGTTTTTCTTCCTAAACAGATCAAACCGAAATTCCAAACCCTAACCGAGCTTAAACTTCATCTAGTCTTGGAGATTTGGAGGTGTAGGATCGTATAGAGATCGTAAATTGGTGAGTTTTCTTCGCCTTGTTTTTCCTAAATCACGTTTTTGTGATGGTTAGATTTCTCCAAGTTATTTCTCATTCATTTTAGGTATGAATTGAGTGAAATAGGGCTTGTTTGAAAGGTAAGGATGTGTAGTAACCATTAATACCAAAGTTTAAGGTTAATTCATGGATTTGGCAGCTGAATTTGATGTTTTAAAATGGAAGGTCTAAAGTGAAGGGATTGGAATATGTAATCCTAAGTTTGGTTTGAAGTTTTGATGTTAGGGTTAGTTTTATCGTGCTCTGGTAAGGTTGTTTATATGGTCAATTTGATTGGGTAATTAATGTGGAAAAAGTAATTTTGGATTAAAGAGATTGAGTTAAGAATTTGGAAAAGAAAGTGAAGGAGAATTGTAGATTTAATGATTAGACATTTTGCTGAGTGGAAGGAGTCGTAAAAATGTATTTAATGAAACCTATTGGGAGCGTTAAGGATGGTTGGTAATCAGGGCTTAATGAATAAGGTAAATGATAGGTGAAATTATTAATGAGAAAGAAAAAGAGGAGATTGGTTAGGAACATTAATCACCTAACCTATGAATAGCATTAAATTATCGAATTGTATGATCATATATATATACAATTAATGTAATTTGTAAATTTTGCTAATAGGAAGTTGCAAATCCGATGAGGGGAGTTCGCAATCGGAGCATTAGGTGTGCTTGTAAGGTAAACAATATGACTGCAACATCCTTGTTGTGTGTGAACTTGAGTGGTTAAATTGTTTATGTTGTTGTAAATTTGTTGATGGTGGTATGTATATATATGTGGTGGTTTGTGGATTTTGTTAGTGGTTGTAAAATGATTGATTATATTGTTTTGGTATGAATGATAGATTCAGTAGTAATGATATGATGTTGAGTAGAGATGTTTTTTTTAAATGAGTTTTGTGATATGTGTGTATGATGAGTTAAGATGTTCTCATTTGTGTATTGGAAACATATGAGTATTGTAACATTGGCATTTAGGTGTGGAAGACATTAAAGATGTACATAATGGCTTATAAGGAGCAAAATATAAATGAGGGAGTGGTTATTGGCTTGTAGGAGCAGTATATGCGGAGGTATATAAAACATACCTAACCACGGCACAGTGAAATCTGGATTCATTGTTAATGTTCGAGAGTGCCAGGCCAGATGAGGGCAAATTAATAGGCCAGATAAGAGCAAGAAATCTATGGTCTATAGTAATACATAAACAATACTCCCAGCCGACAAGTCCCATTTGCAAACGTCAGAAAGTGAGGCCAGATAAGGGCAAAAGTCTAAAACCATATTAGGTTGAGAGTCAAGGAAGCATACATGTGCATTCATTATGTGGTTTTAGACTTGAATGTGTGAATGATTTTTGAAATGCTTTAATTTGATGAAAGTTTGTTGGCATTTGTATGAATTAAATTGTGTAATGTGGTTGTAAGTTGCAATAATTGATAGTTTCAATAATTAAGTGCAGTGGAGGCTGAAATACTGGATATAGGGGACCCAAACGGGTTGAGAAATGGTTTAGTCAAAATGTTTCCCAATGCATTTTGAAATTTTTCTCATTCCAGGGAGCCCAAACGGTATGGAGAATGGTTTGGCCAACCGTTTTCCAAACCGTTCTAGCTTTTAAACATTCCAGTAAAGGCAAATGGTTTGAAGAATGATTTAGTCAAACCGTTTCCCAATCCGTTTTGATTTTTTTCATAATCCAGAAGAACCAAACGGTTAGACGAACGGCTTAGCCAAACTGTTCCCCAAACAGTTTGGGTTGTATGGCTGGACAGTAATGCCAAACAGTTAGGAAAACAGTTTGGTTAAACTGTTTCCCAAACCGTTTGACACTATTCATTATAAAACAAATTCTGAACATTTTGTTATTTTTGTTTCGAATTAACTTGAAATTGAAATAAATGGGAATATGTGCATGATTGGATGGATGTTGTTCATTAGGTAAGTATTGTTTATTGAGTTGGCAACGACTCATAGGCATTTTACGTCGGCCCTATTCAAAATGGGCAGGTGATTGACAGGTTTTGGAGCTTGAGAAAGTTGGTTTTGGCTCAAGAAGGATACAGATAGCTTGTTCATACCTCGACCATTGAATTCAAGGAGCAAGGTGGGCAGTGCACTCAAGCTTGTATGATTTTGAAACAGAGAAATGTATTTTGTGTTTGGTTATAAATGAAATGAGGTTGTTTAGATTTCTTTTCTTTTCTAACCAAAACAATGTTGTATTTGAGTTATTTTAGAAACTTTGTCAAAGCATGTTTATATTAATGAATATATATATTGCTTTTCAAATTAAGCTTTGTACCCAATATTTATTATTCAAAAAAAATATGATGCTCAGGTTTGACTATTATTCTGAGTTAAAGAAATAAAATGATTCAGGGTAATAGTTAAATTTGGGTGTCACATTTAGTGGTATCAGAGCCTAGGTTTCAATAATCTTGGTTCCTGACATCAGTGATTTTTTGAAATTTGTTTCAAAAGAGGTTTTAAAAGCATGCATGCTAAAATTTAAAATAAATATTTATTTTCACAGTTTCTAAAAGATGGTTTTATGCCTTTTTCTTAAAATAGAATGGAAGAAGGACAAGATGATAATGCACGTGCCGCCGCTGCTGATTCTTTTGAGTCAGTGCAAGGGGAGGCAAATGCCCCAATTGCAAGTGAACAAGCACCAAATCCTCAGGCTCAAGCTCAGCCTCTAGTTGTACACAGCTGCTAGACTTAATAGGAGCGACTATGAGGGAGCAGTTGCCGCGAGGCTAGAGGCTTGAAATAGATAGAAACTATGAACAAATAAGGAAGCTGGGAGGAAATCCATTCTTGGGCACCACAGATCCTTCTGTTGCAAAGGATTGGCTAAGAGATACAGAGCGAGTCCTTCAGAGAATGAACTGTACTCCAGTGCAAAAAGTTTTGTATGCCACATCTTTGTTCGAGGGTGACGCTATAAATTGGTGGGATATGGTGCCAGGGAGTACAAATGAGCATGGTGTAATGTTCATCCATGACATGATGACATGACATGTTTGACATGAAAATGATTGTAATGTTCATCCATGACATGATGACATTTGCATGAACATGGTGTGACATTTTCATGGTGAGGAATGATAAAAAGGGGAGTTATCCAATATATGTGAAAGAGCGAGAGATCTAAGATAATAAAAAAGGGGAGTTTCCAAATGAAATTAAGTGCGAGAGCTCTATATAAAATGATAAAAAGAGGAGTTTCCCAAATGTGAGGAGAGATAGATCTTTCAAAATAATGAATAGAGAATGAGAACTCTCTGGCTAAAAATGTTGAGTGAACCCCAGGGAATTGTGTATGTGAATTGCATAAGCATCTTCATTTCATTTTACTTTCATTGTATATAAATGATGTATGTTGCTATTTGTGAGGATGCGGACACTTGTATATCTTATGTAGTGTATGTTATGGTTATGGAAAATGTTTATGGATTAAATGTGGTAATACTGAAATGGGAATTTTAATTGGAGTTTGAGTGTGGTTTGGAATGGTATTTGTGTTGGATATTAAGTATGGGATGTTGCTTTGTGGTTGATGGTTGTGGTTTTGTGATTGGATGAGTTTTTGTGTGATGTTGTGAATGTGTTAAGTGTTGATTTCAGTTGGAAGCAGGGGAGAACAATTTAGGAAACAGTTAGTGTAAATCATTTCCATAATCTTTCCACTTCTAAAGAGTTGTAAGAAGGAGGAACTGGCTCTGAGATGGTTTTCCAAAAATGTTCTCAAAACCATTCTACTTTCAGAGAATGTAAGGAAGGGCAGAACGAGTCCTAAAACAATTTGTGCAAGTCGTTCTCAATTACCAAAGTCAAAATGAGTTTGGAAATGATTTAACCCAAACTGTTTCACTTCCAGGGGAAGTCAGGGAAGGAGAACATATTGGCAAACGGTTTTCGTAAACCTTTTCCCAAATCGTTCTCTCCAATAGAACAGTGAATAAGTTGAGAACACACAGATGAGAAATGCAAAGAATAATCAATTTAACGCTTGTAGAATAAGAACAAATTGAGAGTAATGATTCTTACCTTGGATAATGTATTAAAGACTATCGAAATAAGAAATGATTAGGATGTTTTCCCGGATCCCTAATGTATAAACCATCTAACACATTTTACTAACAAGCACTTATGCATTAACTACCTTTGTAAGTGATGTCGATGTACTTGCTGGGTATTTAGTTACTCACGATGCATTTTTGTTTGTGATGAATGTGCAGAGCGGCAGTAATGTGTGGTGGGATTTTTTATTTTTAGGTGGTTGCTAGCGGTGCGATACCGTTCCCGAGGTCAATGCTCCTAGCTTTTAAATTATACCATTTTTTTATACATTTATACAAACATTAGTATAGATAGATGATTTACATGCATTGTTTTAAATCATTTCCATAGCTTTCGTACTTTTATAGCTTGGTTTGTAAATGGCCCAACATTGGCTAAGGTGTTAAGAATGCATGTTTATTTTTCCTTTTTATTTTTTTGGCTTGTTAAACTATTTTTAATAAAAATTGGTTGCTAAAATTATGTATTTAATTGAAAATGAGCTTCATGAATTTGGGCGTGACAAAAATTGGCTTTAGGTTCCCTCGATCATTTGGTATCTTCGAATGGGTAGTTATGCCCTTCGGCCTGAAGAATGCAAGCACGACTTATCAAAAGGTGATGAACTTAATCTATTATGATGTCATTGAACATATTGTGGAAGTATATATTGATAAAATTGTAGTAAAGTCAATATAACATGAAAATCACATAGATGATCTCGCTCATTCCTTTGCACGAATGAAGCATCATGGGTTGAAGTTAAACCCATTAAAGTGTACTTTTGGTGTATCATCAGGTCAATTTTTGGGGTTTCTTGTTCATTGTAAGGGTATGGAGCTTGATGCCAATAAGGCAAAGTCCATAATTGCCACACGATCCCTCAAAACTAAATGAGAATTGCAAAGTTTTTTGGGCCACGTAAATTATTTACGAAGGTTTATTTCTAATGTTGCAGTTAGGACGTGAGTCCGTTGCTCTAGTTGAAAGCTTCACGAGCGAACACCAATGAGCATTTGATGATCTTAAAGATTACTTGTCCGAGCCCTCAGTCTTAGTCTCGCTCGAGGCTGGAAAGCCTTCAAAGCTGTATGTACCCACGATAAAGGATTCAATTAGCAGCATGCTCATACAAGACATCAATGGGCGAGAAAGGAAAATCTTTTATTTAAGTAGGCGATTGCTAGTGTAGAATGTAAATACTCACACATAGAAAAACTATATTTGCCTTTGTATTTTGCTTCAATAAAATTGTGCCATTATTTTCTATTCTATACAAATTTTGTTATTGCCTCAACTGATGTGCTTAAATTTATGTTATTGAGTCCTTTGTTGAAAGGGCGAATTAGCAAGTGGAATCTTTCCTTAATACATTATCTATGTCCCTAAAAAAATCTATTAAAGTGCAAAACTTTGCAAAATTTTTTGTTGACCATCCAATGCCCCATGATGAATATACTTTAAGGCAAATAGCCTTCTTACCAAGTCTTGCCAAGGTATTGATATATTTTTTACCATACCTGGATGGGTGTCGGTATATGTTTCTCATAGGCTCAATGAGAGTTGTACTAATAATAAGGCTGAGTACGAAGCTTCGGTTATGGGCCTCGTGCTGGCACGAAAATTAGGAGCACCATGCATAGAAATGTTGGTGATTCACAGTTAGTGATAAATCAAATAACTAGGAAAGCGAGGTTTTTAGATCCTGTTTTGGAAAAAAATCTAGAACTCAAGTGTCCCAGTTATTGAAGTATCTGAAGGTTACACGAATTCAATATGTTCCTCGCGTGAAAAATGTTGTCGCTAACGAACTCGCTTAGTTAGCGACGTGCTTTAAGGTGTCAATTGATTTGATTAAGGATTTAACAGAGATTGAGGGTAGTGTAGATCCTGAAAGTCGTTATAATGTTGTTTCAATCATCTCCCAAGAAACAGATTTGTGAGACGAAATTAAGTTTGCCTTAATCAATCCATCAGTAATCGAGAGAAAATCACTGATAACCTCGAATAATTATGTGTTAATAAATGATGAATTGTTCTGAAAGGGTGGAGATGGATTGCTATTGAGATGAATGAGCGTAGATGATTTCATGAGAATAATGGAAAAGTCTCACCATGACTTATGTGGTTTCCATCAGGCAGGAGAGAAAATGTCCTGGATAATCAGAAGAAATGGTTTCGTTTGGCCTTCGGTTCGAAGAGATTGCATGGCCATGGAAAAAGGGTGTAAGCAGTGTCAAAGGCATGGGGCAGTTATTCACGTTCCAGCGATAGAACTTCAGTCAATTGTAAAACCTTTCCATTTAGAGGATGGACAATGGATGCGATCAGCGAGATAAACCTTCTGAAACGGAGGATTTTCGTATAACTTGGCTGCGATTCATTACTTTACCAAGTGAGTAGAGGCAGCGCTAATAAAACTATAACTCAAGTGGAGTAATACATTTTATTAAAGAGCACATGGAAATTGTCAAGATGAATCAACGAACAAGATAATTGAAAGCAATATCCAAAAGTTAATTCAAGGGAATCCAAAGGATTGGCTTGAATTATTGCAACAAACATTGTGGGCACATCGAGTTAGGTTTAAGGGGAGTATGTACGTGAGTTCATATTACCTGGTGTACGGACATGACGCGATATTGCCTTTTGAAATAGTTGCTAGGTCACTGCATATGGCTAAGCTGAATAATTTCACAAGTTTAAATTATAATGATGCTATGATGACAGAGTTGGAAGTGTAACGCCCCATAAATTCGTATATTATAGAATGAGATAAT
Organism: Breynia disticha f. nivosa; assembly: GCA_948193385.1. Lineage (NCBI taxonomy): Eukaryota > Viridiplantae > Streptophyta > Magnoliopsida > Malpighiales > Phyllanthaceae > Breynia > Breynia disticha. The sequence continues at coordinate 5,910 of CANYCX013310934.1, read as the reverse complement.
GTTAAGATTAAGGGAAGGTTCATTCATGATGGGCTTAGGTATGTGGTATGTGGCATGATGTATGTTGAGTGTTGAATGAGGTTTAATTCAGTGTTAGTTGGTGTTATATTATGTTTGGGATAAGTTAGAAGTGTGTTGGCATAGAGATATGCATGTTCGGAATAGAAAGAAGTCGAAAAATGCCAAGTATGGCAGTCTACTACAAAATAACGTAGGTTAATTGATGTTTAACCCACGTAATTTGAAATAAAATATGTTATCTTGTTGAATAACGTACGTTATTCATACTTCCAGCCCAGAAAAGTTGAATTATTAACGTACGTTAATTTGTAAATTAAACATATGTTAACGACCCTTGTACATGTCATTAAAGGGGTGAGACACATTCAAACCGTCTCATAACTCACCCTTATCTACCAAAACACTCTCTAAACTTCCTCTCAATCATTTCTAGCCATTCCAAACACAAAACCCATCCTAGAAAAATAAATTTCCATCAACCTAACAACGATTTCAGCCTCGAATCAAGCCTCTCTCTCTAGGTCAAAAAGTGACGAGAACAAGGTAAAATCCCTAATCCGAGCTTAAATGTGTTGTCAAATACGTGCATTTGGTAGGGTTTTGTTAGGTTTTCAATATAGAACATGATTCTATACGCCATTAACCCTAAAACACCTATTTTTATGAGATTTAAGTGATTTGGGTTTTTGAGAGATTTGGGGATTTTGTGGAAAAACAGGATTAGAGGTTAAATTAATGTACATTGTGTGCTAGATGATTGAAAATATGATTGTATTTCTGTAGGGAACGATATTTGAAACGGACTCGGGAATCGAACGGCGGATTGAATCTCGAAACCTAAGGTAAGTGCTTAATGCCACTTATTTGCTATGTTTTACTTGCTATTGATGGATTTTTTTATGTGAAATGTGCTTCTTGATGCAAAATGATAATGAATCAGAATTGATAAGCGTTCAACTGTATGTTGTCCATGGATATGCTTACCAATATAAATGTTTCATTGAGTATGATGGGTTGTGGAAATGAATGTTAATTGTGGTGAGGTGTGATTGTTTGAGAGAAGAAGGATGCATGTTGGATGTCTATATTGTTGAGAAATATGTTCTTGTGAATGTTATGGTATGATGGTAAATGGAGCTTAGTATGTTGGAACTTGCATTGTGAGATGTGATAATGGCATAACATTGAGACATATGCATGAGCATTTTATGTATGTTCATGTTGGGGCATCGTGGCCAATTATGCACGAATGGATTGGACTCTCCTTAAATAAAAATAGGGGCCTCGTGGCCAAATACTCGCAAAGAGAGTGGACTCTCTCTTATATATATGATATGGGGCCTCATGGCTGAAGCGCAATAAAGCAAGGGTCTTGTGGCTAATATGCGCAAAAGAAAATGGACTTTCTCTTGAGATGTAAAGACTCCTGACCTGATCACATGTCCTAAGAAAGAAACCTTCTCTAACCAGAATTCACACTTAGAGAATTTTGCATACATCTTCTTCTCTCTTAAAACCCTCAAATGCTCCTTATGTTCCTCTCGACTCTTCGAGTAAATAAGGATGTCATCAATGAAAACCACAATAAAATTTTCCAGATGGGGTTGGAATATTTTATTCATGAGATCCATGAACGCTGCTGATGCATTAGTCAATCCGAAAGGCATAACCGTGAATTCAAAATGTCCATACCTAGTTTGGAATGTTGTCTTAGTATCGACTTATCCTCCACTCGTGACCGTCAATACCCTGACCTTAAGTCAATCTTAGAAAATACCACTGCACCTCTTGATTGATCCAGCAAATCATCAATCCTAGGCAACGGATATTCATTCTTGATTGTTACCCGATTCAACTGGCAATAATCAATGCATAATCGCATACTCCCATCCTTCTTTTTCACAAATAGCACAGGAGCTCCCTATGGAGAAATGATCGGTCTAATGAACCCTTTATCGAGCAATTCCTCTAGTTGATTTTTTAGTTCTTTCAATTTAGCTGGGGCCATATGATAAGGTGCTATTGATATCGGAGCTGTTCTCGGTACAATTTCTATCTCAAAATCCACTTCCTGACTAAGAGGTAGTCCAGGAAGATCTTTCAGAAACACACCTGGGCATTCACATACCACTGGTACCTCAGACACTCCGACACTGGGTTGCCTAATGTCTGTTACACTCGCCAAAAATGCCTCACATCCCTCTTTTATCAAGCTCACCACTTGAACCGCAGAGATCAAGCAAGAAGGTATTACTCTTCTCTCTCCTACAAACAATACTTTTTTACGACCCTCAACCTCAGTCAACACTTCTTTAGAAAAAAAATCTAGGACAACTCTATACTTCAAAAGCCAGTCCATTCCCAAAATTAACCCGAAATATTCTAAGTGAAGTACCACCAAATCAACATAAAACTTGCGGTTGCCTATCACTATAGGACAAGACTTCATCGGCTTTTTCACACAAACTCTCTCTCTGGACAGCATAAAAACTTCTATAACATAGTTTAAAGGCTCTATCCCCACATTAAATTTCATTGCATGATCATAATCAATAAAGGAACATGATGCTCCTAAATCTAAAAGCATATGTATAGGGAAGCCTGAAATGTAAACCGTACCAAAGATAACATTGGGATCCTCCACCGCATCGGCTCAGGATATTGCATACACTTTGGCATGTGGTGCTACAGTGGCTGGTGACTGATGAGCATGGGAACCTCGAGCATGAGATCCCACTTCCCCTGAATAAGATCCCCTGCCTCTACTTCCAGCTACACTTCTCTGATTGTCTCCCACACTACTCTGGGAACGTTTGGATCTTGCTTTATCATTCTCCTTCTGAAAATAGTTCTTCACCATATGGCCCTTCTCGTGACAGTAAACACATACTATATCATCTCTTCCTCGGCCAACCTCTATTGCCACTACTCTGCGTCTCAAAAACTGTCTCCCAGTAGATCCTGCTCCTCTATTGCCAAACCTCTTAAATTTGGTCACTCTGGACCCTTGAACACTGGCACCATTAGCCCCACCTGAGCTTCCTTCCTATTTAGCTTTCTTAGCTTTTAGCAGTTTAGACATGCCCAGAGCTTTCTCAGCTCGTAAAGCAGCTGCCAGCAGAGCCGAATATATTGGTGGTTGAATAGCCAATAAGAGACTAATCTCCTTCTTTAGTCCTATTTCAAAATGATCCCTTTTGGCTTCATCTATGGCCACCTCCTCCGGTGCATACCAGGATAAACGAGTGAACTTTACCTCGTAGTCTACTACAGACATATCTCCTTGTTCCAACCTCAGGAACTCGGCCTTTTTCTTCCTTCGATACACTGGTGGAGAATACTTTTCATCAAATAATTTTTGAAACTCCTCCAATGTCATCACGAGAGGTTCCACTAGACTCCCTGGAAACATCTCCCACCAGTTGATCACTTTACCCTTCAGCAAGGATGTAGCATACAAAGCTTTCTGTGCAAAGGTGCACTACATTCTTCTCAGCATTCGTTCTGTATCCCTCATCCAATCCTTGGCAACTGAGGGATCTGTTGTGCCGACAAAAGGCTTGCCTCCCAACTTTTTGATTTGCTCATAGTTTTTATCAATAGTCCCCTCTGAGCTTGGGGTAACTATTCCCTCACAATCGCTCCTATAAAGTCTAGGAGTTATTGTACAGCCTGAGGCTGATCTTGGGCTTATTCGTGAGTATTATATGGTGCTTGATCACTTTCTATAGTGACATTCACATTCCTCTGTATCGATTCGAGAGAACCAGCGGCTTCATGTGCACTCACACCCTATCCTTCTTCCATTTTAAATTAAGAAAAAGACATAAGACTACCATTTAGGCTCAATGGAATTACAATGTACACGACCAAATTCAAATATTCTAGCATGCATGCTCTTTAAAACCAATTTAGAAAACCGAAGTGAAACCCATGATGTCAGGAACCGAGGTTTTAACAAACCTAGGCTCTGATACCACTAAATGTGACCCCCAAATTTCGACTATCACTTAGGTATAATCTCCCCTCCTGCAAGTGACACTTGAACTCGAAAATCAAGTTTTTGATTTAAGATAATAGGAAATAAACATAAAGGAAATATAAATGAAGGACATAAGCAACAATTCATCTTTCATAAACATGTACATTTTTTTAAACACATTTACAAAGTTTTACGAAGGCATGTGCTATATCCAAATTGAGGTGTACAAAATAACTCAGGTTATGAAAGAAATAAGAATCAGAATGATTCTATTTCGATAATAACTCGGCAAAATACAAGTAGCGCAATATGTATGCATAGTCATGTACATAGTCACATATCCTAGTATAGTGCATTGCCCACCTCGGTTCTTCTCTTCGAAATCTCCAAATATACCAGCAACATACACACCTTCTTGTCCAAAAATTAATCTCCTCTAGTTCCTGCCAATATTGAATATGGCAGGCATAAAAAGCACGTGAGTTTTGAAACCCCGTAAGCAACACTTACCAAATGGACAACCATCCATAAATTTTAAATAATCACACACTTATATTATTTCAAATTCTAAACATATTCATGGTATGAAATATGACTACAATCTCAGAATTTACAAATTTACGATATTTCTTATACCTAAGGCAAACAATTTCACAATTTTAAGCACAAAACAGCACGCTGCGCTTGGTCGTTCCATACTACGCGTGGTGGTCGAAGACCATGCGTTCTTGCCTCCACCGCACATAGTATGAGTTCAACAAATGTGTGGTCGTTCCTATACTACGCGTTGTCGCGTCCAACCCGCATAGTACAGGTTCGGACAAACGCGTGGTCGGACCAAACTACGCGTGATCAGGGCGATCACGCGTATTTTGGGGCCACACCGCGTACTACACTGTTTCTCCTGCTCAATCTAACAACATACCATTCACAACTTCAACATTTCCTAATTTTATACATCAACCTCACATCTTCAATCCATACAAATCAGCAAACCATAATATAATACTCATAGCACATTTGCATATGTGATGATAGCAAATAATTCAAATACACTCCAAAGCTTTTAATAAGCACATTCAAAACACATTAAGCATAGATCATATAGATCTAGAATCATATTCCATCCGAAACATATAAATCAAGTTTTCCTTAAATTGACCATTTCCATTTCAACAATCAACACAAGCCACTTCAATTCTAGCCTTTTACCAAACACAAGAATCTTTACATTCTCTATCATACCTCATTCATAGTACAAACCATATCAATAATATTATGATTTAGGAATGACATGAAGAGTGAATGCTCATGCACCTTCCCATATGATTGTCTACAATTCCAATCTTCCAATTATGCTCATGCACCTCATCAATAATATTACCTCACAGGATTTCCTTACACACTTGACTTACGGTTCAAGCTACCTCACAAAATACAACTTGATTTTCGACTCAAGTCCTACCACACAACTCTACATGAAATACAATAGAAAGACAAGACTTAGGATACAGACTCGTATGTGATTGTTTGAATGCAGAGAAAGATTGCAGAGTATAGTTCACAATATAGCTTAGAGTTGTATCTTCCTCTTTCTTCTGCCCTCTATTTATAGCCTTCAAAAAGCATTCCAGAATTCTTTGTTTAAGAGAGATTCTCGACAACTTCCTCTTTCACATTTCCTCTTCCATTAACTCTTTAATGGATGCATGTTTTCTAGATGATGATTAAAGAACAAGTTTGAAAAGAAAAGATCTAGAACTTCATTAATGGAAAGAGCACTTAAATGTTAATTGAACAGCTAATGAAAAGGGAAAATGGTCGAGCATCTTCATAAAGAAACATTCTAGAATTATCTTTGAGAGCCTATATATAGTTTGGCAGAAGAAGAAAGAGGTTAAGACACT